>JAOXYA010246676.1:0-19621 GCA_028565675.1 Sorex palustris | reverse complement strand
GCCAGGGGTAATTCCTGAGCGCAGAGCCAGGAGGAACCCCTGTGCATTGCCGGGTGTGACCCAAAAAGCAAAAAAAATAAAAATAAAAATAAAAAAAATAAAATATAACAGCATTTTTTTTGGGGGGGTGAGCCATGCCCAGTGACGCTCTGGATGACTCACGTCTCCGTACTTGGGGATCACGCCTGGCGGGGCTCGGGGCCCATGTGGTATCCGGAACCAACACCAGGCCTCCTGCCCGCTGAGCTCAGCACCTGTCTCTGGCCAAGGTGGCACACGTGTGTTTTGTTTTAATTTGACACGACTATTTTTAATAGACAAGAAACAAACTTCTCAAGAACTGAAAGACTTTTGGGGGCTGGAGTGATAGAACAGCGGGTAGGGCGTTTGCCTTGCATGCGGCTGACCCGGGTTCGATTCCCAGCATCCCATATGGTCCCCCGGGCACTGCCAGGAGTGATTCCTGAATACATGAGCCAGGAGTAACCCCTGTGCTTCGCCGGGTGTGACCCAAAAAGCAAAAAAAAGTGAAAAAAGAACGGAAAGACTTTCAATCTGAAGGTTGTCAAGAAGCTTAGCTCTTCGGGCCAGAGAAATTGAAGAGCAGATAAGGTGCTTGCCTTGCATGTGGCCGACCGGGGCTCCTCCTCAGCACCCCATATGTCCCCCTTAGGCCTCACCAGGAGTGACCCCTGGGTACAGAGCCCTGAGCACCACCAGGTGTGACCTCCCCCCGCCCCCCAAAAAGCAATTTAGTAGCTACAGCTATTCGTGAAGCATAACTGAGCAAGTTCTTCTATTCTGGCTTCCCCGGGAGTGACCAGTTACCTTAAGTCACTCTTATGTCAGGAGAACGGAGATGTGCTGAGTGTGTCAACGTTGCAGGGAAACCAGGGCGTGCAGTGACTGTGACCCCCACTGATGGCCCGTTGGAGAGGGGGCTGTTCCCACAGTCGCGCAGCATAGATGTAGCAAAGGCCGAAACAGTGACCAGGCCAGAGCTGAAGGTAGATGAACTCTTTCTTCATCGTAGGGGGGGCAGGGCAGGTTTGGGCCATACCTGGGCCGTACCCAGGCGCTGCTCCTGGCTCTGTGTTCAGGAATCACTCCCGGTGGTGCCCAGGGGACCATAGTGGGTGCTGGGATTGAACCAGGGTCGGCTGCATGCAAGGCAAGTGCCTTATCACGCATCTCCTGCGCGTAGATACTCACTTATCGGGGGACAGTTTGTATACTGCAATGTCTATGAAGAAAGGGATGGCAGCATTATTGGGGCAGTGCCCGGGGGCTGCTCCTTGACTCTGTCTTGGGGGTCACTCCCTCTTGGCCAGCGCTTTATTTATTTATTTATTTTTGCTTTTTGGGTCACACCCAGCAATGCACAGGGGTTCCTCCTGGCTCTGCGCTCAGGAATTACCCCTGGCGGTGCTCAGGGGACCATATGGGATACTGAGAATCGAACCCGGGTTGGCCGCATGCAAGGCAAACGCCCTACCCGCTGTGCTATTGCTCCAGCCCCATTGGCCAGTGCTTTAATGCCCATGCTGTCTCTCTGGTCCTTAACCCACGGCCTCCTGTATGGCAACCACAGCCAGCCACACGTGGCTGCTTAAATTTGATTACTACTAAAGTAAAAGCTCAACTCTCCAGGCACGCTGGCCGCGTTTCAAGGCCTCAGCAGCTGCCCGTGACCTTCCGCTGGACAGTCGAGGCCAAGGCCTTCCCGCACCGTGGGCTGCCCTATTGCAGACTGGTCGGACCACAGCAGCACTGCTTTGGCAGGGCGGGGTGGGGGCGGGAAGGGGCCAGGAGCGATTCACACCCCATTCCATTGGCATCTGCCCAAGCCAGCTGACCATAGGCACTGTGGGGTAGGCTGGCGCCCCCTCTGCAGCCGAGGAGAGACTCTGGAAAACGCCATGAAAGGGACATGAAAGGAAGCGCCATGCTCTTCTTCTCCGGAAGAGCAGAGTATGTTTCAGTGTTCTGTTTTGGCTTTTTGGGTCACGCCCCGCGATACTCAGGGGTTACTCCTGGCTCTGCACTCAGAGCTCCAGCCGACCCTGGTTCAATCCGAGTACCCACTATGGTCCCCTGAGCACCACCGGGAGTGAGTCCTGAGCACAGAGCCAGGAGTACGCCTGGGTACAGCCCAGGTGTGGCCCAAACCTGCCCTGCCCCCCCTTACGACCATACTGGATGCTGGGAATCGAACCCAGGTCAGCCGTGTGCAAGGCAGATGCCCCTCCGCTGTGCTATCGCTCCAGCCCCTCTTTTTTCTTTCGTTTTGTTTGCTTTTTGGGTCACACCCGGCGATGCCCAGGGGTTACTCCTGGCAGTTTTCGGGGAACCATATCGGATGCTGGAAATCAAACCCTGGTCAGCCGCATGCAAGGCAGATGCCCTACCTGCTGTGCTATCACTCCAGCCCCTCTTTTATTATTATTATTATTATTATTATTATTATTATTATTATTATTTTAATCCACCCCTCTCGGCGAGCCCGGCAATCTACCGAGAGTATCTCGCCTGCATGCCAAAGCCTGGCAAGCTCCCCGTGATGTATTCAATATGCCAAAGACAGTAACAGTTGTCACAATGGAGACGTTACTGGGCCCGCTCGAGCAAATTGATGAACAACGGGAGGACAGTGACAGTGACAGTGAATTTATTTTTTGAATTGAATCACAATGGTTACAAAGTTGTTCATGGTTGGGTTTCAGTCCGATAATATTCCAGCACCCGTCCCTTGACCTGTGTGCATTTCCCACCTCCAGTGTCCCCAGTTCTCTCCCCCTTGAGCCTCCCGCCTCTATGGCAGGCACTTTTCGTCTCTCTGTGTCTCTGTCTCTGTCTCTCTCTGTTAGAATAGAGTATGTTTCGACACAGAGCTTTGAGAGAATGTGGGAGGGTGGACCATCCAGCAATGCTCAGGGCTATTCCTGATGCATTCAAGGATCCTGGCAGGCTGGGGGGACCGGAAGGTCCTCAGGTGCCCAGACCCAAACCCAGGTCGGCTGTATGCAAGGCAAGCGCACGACTACCTCTCAGCTCCGTGAGATTCACGTTTTAGGAAAGGATTTCGTTCCACTTTGCATCTCCCCTAGATTCTGTGCATGTGGTGGGCTGGAGCCATAGCACAGCGGGTATGGCGTTTGCCTTGCACGCGGCCGACCTGGGCGACCCGGGTTCGATTCCTCCGCCCCTCTCGGAGAGCCCGGGAAGCTACCGAGAGTACCTCGCCCACAAGGCAAAGCCTGGCAAGCTCCCCGTGGTGTATTCGAGATGCCAAACACAGTAACAATTGTGACAATGGAGACGTTACTGGGCCCGCTCAAGCAAATCGATGAACAACGGGAGGACACTGACACTGACAGTGCATGGGGTGGGGGTGACAGCCAGCAGTGCTCAGGGGCCCAGGCTGTGGCGGAGACGGTGACCTGCCCCAGCCCTGCAAGCTCTCTCTTGTCCCTTGCTCCCAGTGCCGTTATTTGGCGTTTGTTATAGATGGGAGCAAGCCTTGTAAGTGCTCGACCGCTGAGCTGCATCCCCTCCGCCTCCGGCTCTGCAGGCACAGCTGGTGAAAGCGACCTGCACCGGCCAGAGGCAGCCCCTGGAGCCCGGGTTTCTAGCGCCCGCCCAGGGGCTGCCACGCTCTCCTGGCGCAGGGAAACGCCGCTGTGTGCTTCGTGCGCCCCCTAGCGGCCGCTGTGCTGAAGGACGATTTTATTTCGTATTGTTCTATTTTTATTGGGGGTCTCCCAAGTGTTGCTGGCGGGGGTGGGGGCGCCCACTGGTGAATCTCAGTCAGCGTGGTTGGCCTTTCTGCGC
Organism: Sorex palustris; assembly: GCA_028565675.1. NCBI lineage: Eukaryota > Metazoa > Chordata > Mammalia > Eulipotyphla > Soricidae > Sorex > Sorex palustris. The sequence continues at coordinate 15,790 of JAOXYA010246676.1, read as the reverse complement.
AGGGACCCGAGGATGGGACCGCGTGGTGCCAAAGATGCTCCGGTCACTCCTGGCACCTCCAGGGCTTTTCCTAGGCCATGCAGGGGACTGTGCAGTGAGGCAGTGGCAGGTGGCAGAGGGAGACCCCCTGGGTGCCTGGAGGCTCTGGGAGGCGTGGGGACGGGCGGGGGTCCCCGAGGAAGGGCCATCTCAGCCAGACTCAGCCGAGGAGGGACCGCCTGAAGATGAGAGCGAAGGAAGCTGCCCCCGCCAGCCCCTCCCGTCCCCGTCCCAGCACCCACGAGCCAGCACGGAGCTTCCCTACGGGGACGTGCCTGCGAGTGAGTTTCCTTCCTCTGGCCAGCTGAGGCCGGTTGACATCACTGGACACACGAGTCCCCTCTGGGAGCCCGTCTGCACCATCAGCGCATGGGCAGGGAGTGACCGAGACACCCCATGGCGCGGCAGGACTGAGCTGAGGGTGGAGGCAGCCTGCTGGGAACTGTGTTTGGCCCCAGCCCTGCCCACCGAGGCACGGCCTGGCCTCGGCTGCCTCAGCTCGGCTTGTGTCACCTGCGTGGCTCCGCCTCTGGGTCCCGAGCCAAGTGCTCCAGGCCCCGGGGAGCGGGCTTCCCGAGTGCGGGGGCTTCCCGAGTGTGAGGGCCAGAGCGTCCCTTCCAGAACCTTCTGGCTGCAGCGGGGGGCCTGGCACCTGGCAGATGCTCATGGGAGGTTGTTGTACAGATGTGCAGGTGTGTGTGCATTGTCTTTGCACACCTGTGTACATGCACACACATGTACGCATATGTGAGTGGTATCTGTGAGCACATGTGTGGGAACTACACGGTGTGTACATGTGTGTGTGTGTGTGTGTGTGTCCACTGCCGAGTCCTGGTGAGTCGTGGGGCTGGCAACCCCCCTTCTTCCTGTGTGCAAGCACCCCCACCTACCTGCCTTGGTCCATCCTCCCTCGGCTGGGCACCGCCCCCCCCCTTCCTGTGACTCAGGGTTCTGCTCCTTCATGAACCAAAAGCTCCTGGACGGGTTGGTGGTTGACAGGGAACATGAGGAAAGTGTTCTCGAGCCCAACGTTCACTTCCTGTCACGTGGAAGTGATTGGACCCAGGCAGAGAGAGGGCAAAGGTTAACAGGAAGGCAGTGCCCAGGAGCAGTCCTCCACGCCTTTCAGAAGGAGGCTATCCGAGGACAGAGAGGAGGCTTGTTTCTAAGATTGGCATCTGAGTTTGCTCTCCCAGAAGACTCGGCGGCCTGGCTTTAGGTTCGCGCGTGGAAGGCTGGAAAGGTGAGGCAGGGATACAGGCTTGGGCCTGACATGCTGCCCACCTCAGTTCATCCCCAGCCCTGTGTGTGATCCCCAAGTACCACCAGGGGTCGCCCCCGAGCACCACAGCATGTGCACCCCACTCTGAAAAAGATAGGAGTTCTTGAGGGGAACAGTAGGCAGAGTGAGGTGGGAATCCCAGCCCTCCTGCACGCTGCGGCTCAGTTTACTCGTCTGTAGACTGGGCCTGCCCAACTGTGGAAGGATCCAAAGTGGGAAATTTATTATATTTGGCAAAGTAATGGCCTATAGGTGAGTGTTGGCAATAATTATTTTTGTGATCATTCGAATAATATAATTACAGTATTATCAGTTGTGCGGTAACTTTAACAGAAGGATAATAATTATCATTCTCTTAAAACTACTTTCATTATCATTCATTTTGCTAGAAGACGGTAGTTTGAAAGCCCAGGCTCTGGGTTCTAATCAGTTTGAGAGATGGAACATTGGGAGACAGAGTCACTGAGAATCCGCATTCCAGACCCACGTTCCCCTGGAGAACCTGCTCGGTTCCTTGGGCCAGGCAGCTGCCCACGGGGAGGCCTGGGCTCCAACCCCCGGGCACTGCTGGGGACAGCAGCCTGTGACCCTCGTCCCAGGCAGCCTCTCAGCACGACCAGCCTTCCTGGCTGGCACCTCCTCGGTGGGTCCTGCCAGCCCCTGGGTTGTGCAACTGGGCTTGCCCTGTTTCACCCCAGTGCTCCTCAGCGGGCAGCTGGGATACTGGGGAAGCGTGTCCAGTGGAGGGCGAACGGCTACTAACCTGACAGTGCTTTCATTGGCCCCATCTGCATGGGGGCCCTGCGCTGCGCATCGGCAGTTGCAGGGACCTCCCGCCCTTGCGGGACGCGCCCAGGGAGGACAGGGCTTTCCCAGGGTGCAGGGCACGTGGGCATCCTGCCTCTGGAGGGGACCATGTCTTCCTTTCTGCCCAGCAGGTGGCTGACCGGGGCAGGCTCGGGTCCGTGGTGCAGGCAGGAACCTGCAAGGGGAAACCGAGTGACCAGGGACGCTGCCCCGGCCCCACCCCCACCGCCAGTGGCACCTCATCCGTGTCCCTTAGGCCAGGCGTTGGGTGGCGGTGGGCCCAGCGGTGAGAACGATCCTGATGGATCCAGAATCCCAGGTGGGGGTCCTCACCTTGCTCACCACCCACACAGGCACTAGCGCAGAGAGCTGAGCTGGCAGAGAGTGGGCAGCGGGCAGCAGAGATGGTCAGCAGGTAGCAGAGATAGGTAGTAGGCAAGAGTAGCAGAGGCAGGCAGAAGAGATGCTCAGTGGGCAGCCGAGGTGGTCATCGGGCAGCAGAGGCAGGCAGTGGGCAGGAGTAGCAGAGGCAGGCAGCGGGCAGAAGAGGCACCTGCGGTGTCCAGGCTGGAGAGGCCTGTGAGGATGGTGCCCTCCTCGGGCGAGGGGCAGGCCAGGAGCTGAGTATAGACCCACCCCCAGGAGGCACAGCTGCCCGTGCTGGACAGGGAGAGCGAGCTCAGAGCCCGGGCATGAGCCCCGAGGTGGTTCCACCCCCACACCTTTGTCTTTACACTATTACTATTATTATTACTTGCTTGGAGGCCACACCAGGGTGCTGAGGACTTAGTCCTGGCTCAGGCTCAGGGCTCAGTCCTGGCAGTGATCCAGGTTGAACCAGGGGTCAGCTGCATGCAAGGCAAATACCCCAAGTCCTGTGCTATCTCTCCGCCCCGCTCTGGACAATTTGAACACAATCCAGAATCTTTAGAATCTGCTTTTCAAAGTGTCCCGAATACAATCCAGAATCAATCGATGTTGAGGGCTGAGTCCTCAGATGACTCCGCAGTGGATGAGCAATTTCATTAATTTCTTTCTTTGTTTTGATTGGGGGGAGGGCCACCAGGCAGTGCTCAAGGTTACTCGTGGCTCTGCACTCAGGAATCACTCCTGACTGGGTGAGAGTCCTGGGGTGCTAGGGATCAAACCTGTGTTGACCGAATGCAAGGAAAGTGCATTAACTTCTGTGCTATGACTCCATCTCTGATGAAAATTTTATTTAGTATTGTTCTTTGCTTTTTGGGTCACACCCAGCGATGCTCAGGGGTCACTCCTCTCTCTGCACTCAGGAATTACTTCTGGCGGTGTTCAGGGAACCATATGGGGTGCCAGGGATCGAACCCAGGTCGGCCGCGTGCAAGGCAAATGCTCTACCTGCTGTGCTATCACTCTGGTCCCTCTGACGACAACTTTAAATTTACCATTAAAACCAGGTTCTTTGAGCAAAAACAAGTCTTCTTAAAATGAATGAAAGTGTAGACATTCTCCATGGAGAAAAAGGATTATAGAAGAAACAAATGAAAAATTGGTTCTTTGTTCCAACTGCACGAGGCAGTGAAACCCGCAGAGGTCACCTAGCTGCAGCCCAGCTCGCCCAGAACCGAGAGGCCACCTCAAGAACCAAAGAACCGTTATTTGTCAGTATTAGTGTAAGTCACTATGCTTTTAGGATGTTTTGTTACACAGCAAAAGCTGGCTAATACACCCTAACAAGAGGCTCAGAGACTCCTCTTCTGGGTAGTGAAGATCAACAGTGTGGCACCCCTATGCCTGCGACACAGGAGAAGTTTCCAACAAGCTGCATCAGGGAGATGGTGACATTATCGAGGAGGAAACCCATTGGCCACCATCAGCTGTAGGCCTGCAGGTCAGAACACAAAAGGCTGTGTGTCATTCCCAAGCAAACACATGTTTCTGCTTGACATCTCGTTATGGGTCACCCGCCTTTCTTTGTTTTGTTTTGGGTGGGGTGGGGGGTGCACCTGGCTATGCTCAGGGGTGACTCCTGGCTCTGCACTCAGGGATCACTTCTGGAGGTGATGTTGGTGGGCCCTGCGGGTCACTTATGTGAAGCGGGGAGGAAGAAAGAAGGTCACTTTCTCCCCAGATGCCTCTGTTACCTGGGACTCAGGGTTATGGACTGGGTTCTTGTCTCGCCTCACAGAAAGGAATTTCAGGAGTAGACTGTTAAGACGCAGATCAAGGTCTCTTTCTAACGACAAAGAGACTCCAGAGACTGCAAACAGCAAGCAGGGTTTATTGTAAGACTGGCTAGCCAGGGTCCAACCTCCTACATAGACACGCAGGTCTGGCAGTTTGGGTAAAGACCCCTAGCTTCTTCAAAGGAGATCTTCTATAGGCCTTCCTTGGTTGTTACAGCAGGGCCCGCGCATTTCATAGCCAATAGATATTGTAATAACTCATACTTTCCTGACCAATCCATTTTAAAGCACATCACTCCTTAGCCTATAGTTTAAATATCAGCATTTGTTTCAGTGCTTAGGAATGTCCTGGTTTTTTAGGGCAGTCCTGGGTCTTGTGACATGGGTCTTGTGAGAGACATCTGGTTATCTGGTCTGACCTCCCCCCCCCTTCTTTTAATTTGCAACTTGGGGCTCCTCTATCTGAATTCCTTGCTCAGGGGCAGAAAAGCCAGTTATTTTGCAATGTGGGTTCCTGTTAAGCTAAGCTAAATTAATTCTGGTGGTCCATTTTGGGCCTGTCCCTCAAACAATACTGTAAATTCCATCACGTCAATAAAATGCTCATTTTTTTAACAAATAAAGAAAAGGGAACAATTTCTAGTCTCTTCACATTAGTCAATCCAAAACCCGCTACTAGACCTTCAGGTCTTTGTTACTGCATATTCTCTTCCTCGAACCAACACACTCTTCCCGGAACCAATATCTATGTTAGTTTCTTGAGGCTCAATTAGTGCAAAGAAATGAAGGGTTTACAAACAGCAGAAATATGTTCTATGAGAGTGCTAGAAGGCAGATGTCTGAAGTCAGGTTGTTGCCACAATCATCTTTCCTCTGTCTGTTCTAGGGGAGAATCTGCTTTCTATTCCTGGGTAGAAAACGTATCAATTACAAAACATTTCAGTACATGTAGCTGCATTGGTCTAGTTTCTATTTCTATCTATAGTTACATGGCCTTGTTTCTTGAGCATATGTTCCTTCAATAATTTACTTCAATAGCACAGCAGGTAGGGCATTTGCCTTGCAGGTGGCTGACCTGGCCAACCCAAGTTTGATTCCTCCGTCCCTCTTGGAGAACCCAGCAAGCTAATGAGAGTATCTTGCTTGCTCGCACGGCAAAGCCTGGCAAGCTACCAGTGACGTATTCAATATTCCAAACACAGTAGCAACAAGTCTCACAATGGAGACGTTACTGGGCCAGCTCCAGCAAATCGATGAACAATGAAAGGTCAGTGCTACAGTTCAGTGCTACTCCCCTAGTTCCTTCAATATTTCTATCATTAACAGAATTCCTTGTATGTATATTTATTTTTCAGTGACACCAGTTATTGAATTTAGGAAACACTTTTATCAGTATGATCATGTCTGAATTTACTTAATTATACCTGCCAATCATCACTTCTAAATATGGCTTTTTGTGAGATTCTAGGTAGACATGAATTTGGGGAGTAAACTAAAATTTTTCTGTTCTTTGAGGCCTGTAAGATTCCTTGAGCATGTTTGTAGATTTTAAAGATAATAGGTTGACTCACACATAGAATAAATTAGTGACTTTAATTATTAATTCAGTCAATAAAATCACTATGTCCTTCATAATTTAGATGGACATAATAGATAATACTTATTTGAGCATCATTTGAGATTTGATCCTTTTTTTTATGTCACCTCTTTAGTCACAGAAGTACTTTCTTTACACCAATGTCTTTTTTTAATTTCTTTGTCTACAAATAAATGTCCTTGATGACACCTCCCACTCCATCTGCTGAGGAAAAAAATGTGTTTTCAATTTGTAATACTCCAGCAAGATTCATATCACATTCCCTGTTCACTTCTTCCTACTAAAGAGAGCATCCTACTAAACCATTAGCATTTCTGAATATTCAGGATGTTGATCTGTGACTTTGGTAAGTCACTAAACCTTTCTGTATCTCTGCTTCTTTGTCTGTAAAGTTAATTTAGCTACTAAGTGTATCTATATCAGAAGATTCCTATAAACATAGAATTAGTTATCATTTATAAAGAGTTTTTGAAATGTCCTGACAGAGTAAATGCTACATGTTTACATGCATATATAATATAATTTAGTGTCAATTAATAAATCAATAAAATTCCTCTGAAATAATTTTTTACTGTTATAAAGTTCTCAGAAATATTGGGTATTTCTTATAATTTCTTAAAGACATAGAAAGATAGAGCTGCTTTCATCAAAGTAGTTACTAAATTCAGCAGCAAAAAGGAAAATGTTCTGAGAAGCATTTTCCTGGCTAAGCTTAAAGGAAAGGTCTACCTCTCAAGCATGTCTGTTTTGGAGATACGACATTTTATAGTATAAATGGAAAAAATTGCCTTCAAGTTATAGTGTATTTTTTTATCCTTTTTTTACTAACACCAACTACATGTGCCTTACATTTTATCATTTACAGAACTTTTGTTTTTTATTGTTATAGAGATAAACAAAAAGTATGCCTAATATCCATTTTTTTGTGACACTCTGGGAAATGAAAGATCTATTGCTGTACTTTTTTTGACCTGTTGTTTAAATAATTACCTGAAGGACTGTCGAGTTAACACAACAAAGTTGACATCACTTTGAGAAAAACTCTGAGGATATAAAGTCAGTGCCTGTTGTGTGTGTGTGTGTGCATGCATACACAAGCGCAAGGATGTACACATGCATGTGCACACGTGTTGTTCTTGTGCATGTGCACACACTTGCACATCTATGCATATACTGAAGGGAAAATAGTTTTAACACAGATTTTTTAGAATATGAAAATTAACCCTGACTCCACCCCCCACACACACACACAAATTGTCACCCTCGTCACTCTTCTATAGCACTCTTTCAATCAAGGTGACACTAGTGAGCTAATCATAAACCAGGTAAAAACTGATATTATGAACATTGTACAGTGTGTAACTTCACCTCCCTTATATTAATCCCTAGCTCCATCTTTTGTCCTCTGCCAGAACCTGAAATCTGTAATTATTCCTGTTAGGAGGTCCGTTTATGTTGAAGAGACATCTGGTTTAATTAGGTTGACAGCTGCTACAGGTACAGTTGGATAAGGTCCAGGTATCACGGCGCATTACCATTCACTTAACAGCTTAACCTTTCATAAACTCATCTTCAAGTAACAGATGAACTTGAGAGATGTGCGTTGATTATTTGTTAGTACATGTCTATTTTCTAGATGACTACTAAAATCATAATCAACAGCGACCATAGAAAATAGTGAGGGGCATTTGATATAGGGCAACTGGTGAACTGCAAAAACCAAACCACCAAAAACTGTAAAAACTAGGTTGAAAGTAGAATAATAAGTGGTTTGGGAAGGTTGTAGAAAAGACTGAGGAAAACGTTTCACTTCCAAGGCTTACGTTTTGAGTCTGCCTATATAAAATCTTTAGGCAGTAACAAATGATTATAGTTATTACTGCTTCGCCTACAGTCAACAAAGGAGGTGGTCCTCAGATTTTTCACAAGCACTTTTTTTCATCCACATTGTTGTTTTCTAGCTCTAGGATAACCAAATCTTTGCAAATGCATATGGGATGAATCAGCTTATTGCAGGTCCGTGCTGTCTGTATTGTGAACAACCTGTGTTAAATCTTTGAAGTTATTTTAATGAATTTGTATACAGTTTAATTCACTCACATTCCATGTGTAAAAGCATTGCAAATAAAAACTACTAGCTGTCTGAGACCAAACCCAGATAAACAAAGGCAAAGTCAATTCTAAAGGTCCTTCCATGAAAAGGGCATTAGATTTCCCTAGGATCTAGAATAAAAAATAAAGTATTTTATTTAGCAAACTGCTAAATTATTCAACTAATAGAATATTTAATTCTCTGTGCAGGTATTTTTTCCAACAAGCAAACCTTTGGGAGATCAAGAAACAAAAGTGATCATAAAAAACTGAAGTTCATTCAGTTGGTCAAGGAATAATCTTTGCCTATTACTTTCAATGGCTAGAATTTTTTTCTTCCTTATAAATCATCTTTATTTTTACTGGGCTCTAAGCAGGCACCAAATTTGTTATATTAAAGTATAATAAGAAATGGATTTCATTCTTCACACCATCAAAAAAAAACAACTTGGAGGCTGGATAGATAGTACACTAGTACAGGGGTTAAGGTATGTGCCTGACATGTGGCTGACTGTAGTTTGATTCCAGGAACCACATAATCATTCTGAAAAGCACCTCCAGGGTAGCCGAGTAATCCCTAGCACACAGGGTTGGAACAGCATCTCATCCTCAGATCCTCATCTTGAACCATGAGCCTGGTTGACTGGGAATCGCCAGAAAGTCTCTAGAACCTCAAACCACTGTTTGGGGCACTCCCTTCAAAATAAATTTTAAAAAACGTAGGACTTGTATGATAATACAGTGGGTAGAGCCTTTTCCTTACATAATGCTAATTCAGGTTCTATTCCCCAACACTGTGTATGGTACCCTGTTCCAAGAGTGATTCCTGAGTGCAGAGCCAGGAGTAAGCCCTGAGTTGGGTGACAACAAGAACCCCAACTTGTAATTTCTTCAGAAAAATTACCCAAAGACAAAACACCATTTGTCCTACTAACTCTTCAAAGCAGACTAATAAGGCTTTTCTTTTTTTCTTTTTTTTAAATTTTATTGAATCACTATTAAATAGTTATAAGCTTTCGTGTTTGGGTTACAATCACACAATGATCAAACACCCATCCCTCCACCACTGCACATTCCCCACCACGAATATCCCCAGTATAGCCCCCCTTTCCCGCCCTCCCTCTGCCTCCATGGCAGACATGATTCCCCATAATCTCTCTCTACTTTTGGGCATTATGATTTGCAATACAGACCTAATCAGGCTTTTTATTACAAACTTTACCCCTTATCTTGCAATATAGAGGAGATATTTCCTAGACCTATTCTTGTATAGTACTAAGTAACTTCCCTATTATATAACCTCACTGGGATGGTGATAAAGAGTAAGTGCCCCATAGTAAAGCATGTGCTGTCCACGAGGCATGCTTTCCCTGCAGTACCTTGTGTCACCACTGACCTCAATATACACAGCTGAGTTTAATTTGAATGGTCCCAGGAGCCTAGTGCAGTGGCTGGCAATGGAAAGGAAATTCTAGAATTGTAGGAATAAATTCTGCTGCTGCTGCTGCTGTTGTTGTTGTTATGGTTTTGGTGCCATACTCAGCAGCACTCAGGACTTACTCCTGACTCTGTGCTTAGTAGTTACTCCTGGTTGGCCCAAGGGATCAGAGAATTGAACCTAGTCTATCACTTGCAAGGCAAATGCCCTACTCACTATACTATCACTCACTCCAGCTCCTGAGGATAGTTTTTGAGTCCTGCATATGAGCTCTGAATTGTATTTCCTTCTCCACTGTGTTTGAACAAATGTTCCTTCATTCCTCCTTCCACAAACTCCATCAATAAACTTTGCCTTCTGTACATTTACGTTTCTCAAAAGCCCAATCCCCTGTCGTTAAGATGCCAAACCACCTCAGTCCTCTGAGGATCATATGTGTACTATGTCTTACAAAATAATCGCTGCAGGGGCTGGAGAAATAGCACAGCGGGTAGGGCATTTGCCTTGCATGCGGCCAACCTGGATTCGATTCCCAGCATCCCATTATAGTCCCCTGAGCACTGCCAGGAGTAACTTCTGAGTGCAGAGCCAGGAGTAAACCCTGTGCATCGCCAGGTGTGACCCAAAAAGAAAGAAAAAAAATAATTGCTGCAGCCCTACAGTTTTCACATGAACACTTCTATTGACATTGATTCATCTTTTGATTAAATTTGTCTAATAATATTCTAGCTATTTTGGGTGAAACTGATAAAATTTCTAAGCTATAGTATGTAACATTTAAATGTAACATCAGTGAATATTTCTGAACTTCTAGCCAAAAGTTAGAGAGATAATAAGTCTGTTATATAATAATAATAATATAATGCCCAAATAAAACACAAAAACTGTGTTCAGCCCCACCCACAAAATACACTGAATCCATCTAACATTATTCAGCCATGGAATGGAGTGATAAATTTTTCATTTGATGGGCACACAAACTACTCCTTCCACATCTCTTCTACCACCAGAGGAAAAAAACTTCCCACACCCTTGAAAACTTGTGAGTAGCTACTTTCTCTGACTGGAAAGAGAGAATAAGCACCAGGATACACTTTCAATCTGAATTTATCAGTCAGGTAGGACACCTGGAGATGGGAGCAAAGAGCTGGGGTCACTTTCCTCAGCACAGCAAGAGCTGCAGAGGCTTGGTAGGTTGCCTGTGGGTACATTTGTGGCACATTCTAAATATGAATTGATGGTGTGTATTGAGAATAAATGGAGGCACAGTATGGAGTGCTACTGTGTAGCCTCGTGCTTTTGGCAGCATTTCAGAGGTTCGGACGCTTTAGACTATTCTAGGTCAAGTTAGACTTGGTGTCAGAATAGATTTTTACATTTCAAGAACAGATAGTGAGGACATGCTCATGGAAACGCCTTGTCTTCCTCTTTTATCTGAAGGAATTGCTGAGTGTACCATGGGGCCAGGACTAAGCAATCCTGTAATGGATGTGCTGGAGTAGATCCAGGACTATTAGAAGATCCCCAATAGCTTTGCACCCCAGCCCCACACATACTTGTGTCTGACCTCCCAAAAGTTAATCCACATGGAGGAGAGGACTAAGACCCATAGGAGGCTCTCATACTGCCACGGACACAATACTATTCCAGTGGTCTATTTGGGTACATAGAATATATAAATAACCATTTTTTCTCTCAGGAAGTCATCTGCCACTTTGCTCAAAGATATCTTTCTGCCACTGAAATGTGGGTTACTATGCAATTGATATATGCAAAACAATTCAGCAGTAAAATCAGAAAATTTGGATCATCTCTGTTATACTCTCTCACAAGATAATTAAACATTTGGATATATTAAATTATGATTCTTACAAATTAGCTACTTTGTGTGCTTTTTATCTATTTTTCTAAGACAAAAATAAATAAAATACAGGTTGTGTAACTCACTAGACCATTGTACGAAACTCTGAAAGCCTGCGATCCAAACTACATAATTCAACTTTAATTGCATCTGTCAAGGAGTCAGGTGAGGTTGAGTGGGAACGTGGGGTCACTGGTGGAAGAATTTGGTTGGTGGTGATAGGATTGGAGTTGAAACATTGATTGCCTAAAAACTATTATTATCAACTTTTAAGATCACCATATCTAAATAAAACAAAAATAAAATATGTAGCTGCACAAGAAAAAGATTATTTTGTTCCTTAAGATTTAAATTAGGCTATAAAATCTGTGCTTTTAGTTCAACCAGAAAAATGAATAATGTTTTCTCTCTCTCTCTCTCTCTCTCTCTCTGCTTTGTCAAATCTGCATACAAATCATGTAAATTTTCAGTTATATTTATGTAAACATAAATAACATACAATAAAATTCAGTGATCTAATCAGATATCATGCCTGAGTATTGGTCATTCAGGTCCAGTGCTCTTCCAGCATCAGTGAGTCACCAAATCTGTTGATCGACTTGTTAATTAGAAAGCTCTTTTGACAATGTAGTATGCCTTGACCCTCTGTATTAATTAATAATTTCATGTGACAAAGGATAATACCTTCCCTAGGACAACAAAACACTCTTGTTCTCCTTAGCCTGTGGGTGTCAATTTGAGCTTCCTTTGCTGGTGATTTTCCCTTGCTGATGAGATGCGATAAACTTGGGTTCTTTTCTACATTCCAATCAATGAATGGAGAGGAGTAATCCCGCACCTGTCAGAATCTTGGAAACTGGTGAGGAAACCTCTCATAGCTTGCAGGCATATTCCATTTTGTCCCATTGGCAGCTAACTGGGAGCTTTGCGGAACTGGCACAGCAATCCTCTAGATTGCCTCCTGCCACTTAAGGCATCGCCCCCCGGCAGGCACCTCCTGCTGGATTTCACAGCTACATTTATTCACTTTCTTTTTAGAAAAGACTGATAGATCTAACATAGAAGAACAAAATGTCTTGTGAAATAATTATTTACCTGGAATTTGATATTTGATTTATTTGAGACCAATTCTCTGCCCAGAACTTTGGAGATATCTAGTTTGTACTCTCACGGTATGCCTGGCATCATGGATTAAAGGCCCATGTTATTATTTGATACTTATTTCACTTTTGTGTGTGTTTTTGTTATGAGGTTATACCTGGTGATGCTCAGGATTTACTCCTGGCTGAGAGATCACTCCTGGAGGTGCTTGAGGTACCATGTGGGGTGATAAGGATAAAGACTAGGTTGATCATGTAGAAGCAAATGCACTGTACTATCTCTCTAGCCCCTTTATATATTCATTTATAAAGAAAAATATCAGTAACATACCACTGAAAAATTGGACAAAATAAGAGATGAGCTTCTTTCTTATCCCAAATAAAAGCAAAAATTTTCACCCACATTCTAAGGATTATATCTCATTGTGGAATAGCAGTTTTTGTACCCAATCTTTCATATACAGAGAAAATACAAGTGTTTAATGATGTCAGAGGACAACGTGTAGACCCTGGCAGCTCATGAGGTACAAGTGGGGGAATCACTACAGATAAGTGTTTTGGACTTGCAGGTAAAAAAGTCAGTTAGCAATGTGCAGGGCTAGAAGCCCTCATGCAGGGTAAATACTCCATACACTTCTTCTAAACTCTGTAAGAAAATGTAGTGTAGACCCATAAAAGCAAACAGTTGTGAGACAAAATAATAGTATTTTCTTGACTGCTTTTTGTTTTTGTTTTATAGAAATTTATGTACATAGGGGAGCTCTCAGCCAGACCTATTGCAGGTACAGGCTGGTAGATGTTTTGGCTAAGTTCCCTCCAATAAGATGGATATGATCATGGTCTGAATGATGAAAAGAGGCTAAAAGAGAAGTTACTGACAGATATGCACAGAGACAGCAGGGTATTTTGTAAACAAAGAAAAAATTCTGTAGTCAGTAGAGTATGCCAGATTTCTTCCAAGGTTCCTTGCCTGTGTGGATGTTGCAACTGAATCCTGATGGAAAACAGAGAGAGGATGGAGTCCTTTTCCATGAGATCATAATGTTGGAGGTGAGCATGGGAAAGCCAGATTGGTTTTCAATGTTCTAATGTGTCTGAGAGAAACAACACTTCTAAGTGTTTGGAACTCTCTTCTTACCATTCCCTGTTTTGTAAGGTCAAGAGTTTGTACAAGTTTTCGATGCATTTCATTATACAGTGTGGCATAGTAAATATGTTATAGCTGAAAATTTACATAGACAGATTTTATTTACAAAGTATATCCAAATATTGCCAATAATATGGCTTTAGGAAAAAGTATTTCACATTTTCTGATTCTTTCATTAGGTTATCTAAACTGGTTACCATAATGAAGCATTATTAGAAAGAAAAGTAGATCTTTTCATTTTAGCAAACTTTCAAATGTAGGAAAGAAGAGCAGACAGATGGGCACTTTTGATTTGAAGACTATGATGAAATATTGGAAATTTAACCTGTATTTGTAGAAAAGTCTTTGGGAGTCTTTGTGATAAAAGGTGATATAAAGTTGCTTGCATTTTTCAGTGGTACTGACACTAGTATGTTCAGAATTGCATGAGCAGGACATGGGTAAAATCAAGCAGATCTTTTTAAGTTTATATGATATTTTATTTCTGAGTCAGTATGGTTCAAATGGGAAGTTGACAATACTTATAGATACACTGTATGGTAACACGTGTAAGATAATTTGCAGGTAAAAGAATCAATTGTGTTTCCTAGGTTTCTCTAACCGGTCTGGAGTGATAGCACAGTGAGTAGCCTTGCACGTGGCCGACCCGAGTTTGATTCCTCCACCCTTCTCGGAGAACCCAGCAAGCTACCAAGAGTACACCGTCCGCACAGAAGAGCCTGGCAAGCTCCCCATGGTGTATTCGATATGCCAAAAACAGTAATAAGTCTCACAATGGAGATATTACTGGTACCCGCTCAAGCAAATCGATGAACAATGGTAGGACAGTGCTACAGTGCAGGTTTCTAACCAGAGCAAGTATATGCATAATGTGACTTTGGAAACCAAAGTGGAGAACAAGTTTGAAAATAAAAGAGAGGCTGAAGCCTACAGAGATCAAAAACATTCCTTGCATCCTCCAGGTTCCAGGTTTGATCTCTAGCACTGGAAGACTTCACACAAACACCAGCAGGTGTGAATATGGTTGTCTCCCAGAACTACTGGCCCTATCACGAACCATCATAACTGCACAGTCAGCCTTGACAGTGATACTTTTCTGGAGATCCCAAGCATGGCAAAAGAGAACATCTCCTAAAAAGAAAAATAGATAAATAAACAGGAGTTTGTCTGACACATGTTCTATGTGAGCTATCTGCAGACAACTAGAAAATAAGGTGAGAAAAGTAGGATCTGTCCAATACCAAAGACACTGTAGGACTAAGACATAAATCAGACATATTGATTAAATTTTAAACAATGGGTTTAAGGGACTACCTGAACATAAGTTCTCACCCTGAAAGATGGTCAAAGTGGAAGAAGGTCAAAGAACTAGGTATCAGGGTTCTCCAAGTTCCCAAGGTGGGTAAATGGAGCAAGAACTCATATGAGGACTGAGTCAGACATGACTGTTTCTCGGTGGTTTTCCTTAAATCACCATTCAACAATTCTGAGTTAGGGTGTAATTCTATGGAAAGCTGTGCCCATCTGACACAGGATTTATGAGATCTATTATACATTCACATTGTTCCTCCCAAATACACATTCTGTAAAAGCAAAAATTATGTCTTTCACCTTTCCTTATAACCTACAATTAACGTAGGCAAATTGTAGTCAATAAAACCAATATAAACTAGCAAAGCCTTCATTGTGAAGTCAATATGTGTTAGTCATAATAAGCACCAACATCAAACCTTAACATTTTCTATGCAATGGTCATATTTTGGGCCACCTTTTAAAAAGAGTATTTTCTTTATATCTATCTACCTGAACATCTCTTAAAATAAAAATAAAATGGGTTCACTTCTCTTTTATGCTTATTTAAAATTATTTTAACATTTTAAAATGAAACCAGAGAGGTTGTACAGAAACTAGAGCATTCTCTTGCATGTAGCCATGGCAGCTCTAATTTGAATCCTGGCACCCCTTTGGTTCCGTGGGCACTGCCAGGGTCACACTCCTGATCACAGAATCATGAATAGGACCTCAATACTACTGGGTATATGATCCCCTGATGCCCACAAATTAAAGATCATCTGAGCAAATATTTAGCATTATAATAAAATCGTTTATAATGTCTAATACTTCTTAGTGTGGTTAAAAGCAGAAACTGAAGTCATATTTCCTAAATAAAATTATAGCTCTATCACTACTATGATTCTTAGAGGAAGTTCCTTAGCTTCTCTGTGCTTCTCATATTTCTTATTTGTAAGTTGGGTAATAGTGGTAC
>JAOXYA010246303.1:0-19623 GCA_028565675.1 Sorex palustris | reverse complement strand
CATATCGAATACATCACGGGTAGCTTGCCAGGCTCTGCCGTGCGGGCGAGATACTCTCGGTAGCTTGCTGGGCTCTCTGAGAGGAGCAGAGGAATCGAACTCGGGTTGGCCATGTTGGCTGCGTGCAAGGCAAACACCCTTCCACTGTGCTATCGCTCCAGCCCTCTCTATATATATATATCTGTAAAAAAATGTACATTTCCTTCCCAAATTGGTTGCCTCCTACTTTAAACACTATCAAATGTGGTGCGATAATCTTGGTGTACGGGTAAGGTGTGTGGTTTGAAGTATTGTGTGGCTGCAAATGTGGCCATACAGTCCAGGAATAGATTCACTCGTGGGTGATGTTCTGCCCGGGCATGTGGAGAGTGGCCAAGAGCATGGCGGTGGCTGGGTTGTGGAGGTTGTTGGCTGCCGGAGCTGGGTCCCTTGGGGTAGTGAAGGGTCTCACCCATCCCCCTCAGAAGTGCCCCCAGTAAAACAGCCTGGCATGGGGTCCTTCAGCATAGTTATGCTGAGTGTCATGTTACGCTTCCTTCTGGGAGAGAAGGACATGTGGTGGGGAATACCTTTTGCTTGCACCTAGACTGATGAGTAGAAACCTTGGAAATGACAGAGTTTCCATATGAAAAGGACTTCCATGTCTCTGCCACCGCCCTGCGCCTTCCAGACCTGTCCCAGAGCACTGGGATGAACTCTGCATTCCAAGGAAGTCCCGGGGAGCACCAAGGGGGCTCTTGGTAAGCATGTTTTGTCCTTTCTCCTCTCAGGTGGGGTTTGCGTTGGCAATGCTTTGTGTTTCACATGACAGGCCCCAAGTACCCTTCCTTCGGCTCCTGAGGGCACAGCTAACACTTTCATGGATGCTTCCAGGATGCTCTGCTCCCTACTCTTGCCTTCTCTCTACGTAGCTCTCTGAATCTCTGTCCCCAGCCTGGAGCCCTTAGGTCCCTCTTAGGTTCTGGGAAGTGCTAATGTGCCTAGGCCCCATAGGCCAGTCCAACCAACCTGAACCAAGCAGAACTTCTCATTCCCAGGAACAGCTTCTTCCTCTGCTCCAAAATCCCTTGGGCGTGGATTGCGTTCAAACAGACTCAGCCACAGCCACGGGACCTGTGTACCGTGGCTTGGCAGCTTGGGAGGCTGTCGCAGGCAGGAGCCCCGGGACTGACTCCCCAGCTGTGTGCAGGGAACTGACCACAGAGGGGAAGATGGACATGGGGTCAGAGGCTGTAGCAGCTGGTCAGGGGGAGAGTTGGGGGCTTAGGAGGCCCGAGCCTGGGTTCCCTGCGCCCCTTCCCCGGGATCTGGCAGGCAACACCAGCTTCGCTCTCTCTGCCCACTGTCCTACTCTGGCAACACTGGGGTGCTGCTCTTCAAATTCCCCTGCCCATGCCAAGGCAACCCCATTATGGTGAGTCTCCCTCCAACTGCAATGAGGGCTGCCCACGTCGTGGACTGGGCAGAGAGAGCGCAAAGGTGGAGATGCTTGCCCTGCAGGTGGCTGCCATCCTGGTTAGAACCTCAGCACCACACAGGGTCCCCTGAGCACTGTCAGGTGTGGCCTCTGAGCACCATCAGCTATGACCCCAAACTGAAAAAAAAATACCTAAAAAATACATAACACCAAAACCCCAAGCAAGTTACCCAAGGGAATTGGGATTTCAGATAAACCGTGAATCAGTTTATGTCCCATGCAGCACTGAGGACCTGCCTATGCGAAACACTTATTATTGCTTTGCTGGAGTTCAAATCCAGCTCAGCAGCCCGAGTCTGACCTCTCTCTCCTTCCCTATACTTTAAGCCCCGGAACAAAGCTTCCTCCCGCAGGGAGTCTTCCTGGATTCCTCTCTCTCTTCATTATTTCTCTACAGAGTACAACCTGCACGTTGCTGGACACGTCTGGTACATGTGTGCAGCTCCTATGACCTGCTTCTCCTCTCCCCTGCAACCCTCCCCTCTCCATCCCTTTCCAGAATTCGGTAAATGTTTGTGATAATCTTGTCCCCCTCCCCCTCTCCCCGTCATTTATTAGCCACATTTTCTACTAGAGAGAAGAGACAGGCTTCCTCAGTGAGGACGCAGGAGACTACAATCCCACTCCCGACTCAACCCTCAGAGCTGTGTGGCTTTGGGCAAGTGTCCTCTACTCTCTGGGCATCAGTGTCCTCTGTGTGGTGAGGGAATGCCAAAGCCTTAGTCCCCTGTGCTGGTTGCACAGATGGCTGGCCCAGAAGGCTCAAACAGTGTCAGTGTCCCAGCCCAGACCAACACATCCAGGGTTCTTTTATTTCTTTCCTTCTTTTTGGGTGGGGGTGGGGTGGATGCTGGGAGATGAGACACTCAGCAGTGCTCAGCAGTTACTCTTGGCTCTGTGCTCAGGAAGCACTTCGGGTGTGGTTCAGGGGACCACATGCGGTGCCAAGGGTTGAAGCCAGAGACAGAAATCAAAAGGGTTGGAGTGTAGCCCAGGTCAAATCCCCACCTAGGCAAGGCCAATGCCTTACCAGCTGTACTGTAGTTCCGGTTCTGGATACACTTTTCTTTCTCTTTAAAAATTTATTTATTTGTTGCTTTTTGGGTCACATCCAGTAATGCAAAGGGCTACTCCTGGCTCTGCACTCAGGAATTACTCCTGGCGGTGCTCGGGGGACCACATGGGATGCTGGCAATCGAATCCCAGTCGACTGGATGCAAGGCAAACGCCCTACCCGCTGTGCCATCACTCCAGCCCCATACACTTTTCTTTTTGTTTCTTTTTTCTTTGTTTTTGGCACACACCCAGCTGTGCTCAGAGCTGACTCCTGGCTCTGCACTCAGGGATCACTCCTGGCAGTGCTTGGGGGACCTTATGGGGTGCCAGGGATTGAACCCAGCTCTGTTGTGTGCAAGGCAAATGCCCGACCCACTGTGCTATGGCTTCGACTTGGACACATTTTTTCTCTTGGATACTTATGATGCTCTGCAGGATGAGATGATCCCCCAGTCCCTTCTGCTTCCCACATTCCTGGCGTCTTCTCCGCTAAAATTAGACATGCATGCTCATCACCAAGAAGAACTGGTAGGCAGAGAGGCATCTGCATTTCTCTCTCTCTCTCTCTCTCTCTCTCTCTCTCTCTCTCTCGGATTTAATTTCGGCTGCTTCTCCATGGGCAGTGGAAACCGAGGCCTGAGTCAGCAGCAGGTGAACCATCCCCGAGGGACTCCTTCCTGAGCAGGCTCTGGGGCTCCCCCAGGGAGCAACAGCTCTCTGCTGGGATCTCAACTCAGAAGCATCGCTGAGGACCACAGAAAAGTTGTCACCTCTTATGGCTTCTGAGTTTGCTTAGAATGGCAGGAGAGGTGGGAAGTGGAAAGGGCCTTTCATGCTCAGCGGATCGCTTCCTGCACTGGTCCAGAGGCAGGAAGCCACGAGACGAGTCGGGGGACAAAGGAAGGAGCCCTGGGCTCAGTCTGGCCTTTTGACTACATTTCCCTGCCCAGGACACTTCCCCTTTGGGGGTCTTAGTTTTCTCCCCTGTTAAAGGAGTATTCAGAGTCTGAATGTTCATCTCTATCCTTCACTTCAGACTCAACAGTCAACAAAATCATTCTTCATCTTTCCATCCCGCTCATTTCCGTTTGTCTGTTGTTTGGGGGTCACTCTTGGCAAGTAGCTCATGGGCTACTTCCCAGCAGTGCTCAAGGATTAGCCTCAGAGGTGCTGGGGTGAAGTGTTGGGGATTTGATCTGGGGTGCACGCCAACCTTTCTCATCTCTGTCCCCCATGCTGCTCAATCCTTACAAAAAAAATCCAAGGCAACCCCCAACTTTTCCAGCATGCTGAAGAGAGAAATGGTTTATCTGAAGTCACTGAGTGAGGGTTCTCCTGGTTACTAAGTTAGCAGCCACTCCTGTCTGTCTACTCCAGGACTTCTGAAGGGCTCAAATTCAAAAGAACACACCTCAACGTCAGAGGTCTGGGGCTGAAGAGATAGTACAGATAGTGCTTGCCTTGCATGTGGACAACACAGGTTTGATTCCTGGCACCCCTGGAGCACTGCCAGGAGTAATTCCTGAGTGCAGAACCAGGAGTAACCCCTAAGTATCCATTGGGTATGCCCCCTGCTATCCAAAAAAAAAAAAAGAAAAAGAGAAAAAGAAACAACCCAGAAATCTAGATAGGATATTATAGGAGACAACACATGCCAACTGCAGGTCTCAGTAGAAATGAAACTGCTCTGCAGTTCAGCGGATGTGGGGTTTCAAGAAGGGAGGGAGGAAGGAAAACAGGGATAGGAGGGAAGGAAGGAAGGAGAGGAGGAAGGGAGGGAGACAGGGAAGAAGGAGGAAGGAGGGGAGGGAGTTCAAGCTAGATGTTTACTGATGTGCAGAGGACCCATTAGCTCTGCAGCCCACCTTCCTGCCTCCCTCCCCTGCCCTGCTGTTTCTCCCTCCCTCTGTCTCCAGCAGTGAGTGGTGGTGGAGGCCGGGGCCCCAGCACTGCTGCCTCATTCCTTGCAGATACTGGCAAGGCTGAATTTAGCGCAGGGGAACGTGGTTTTTCTTGTCCCCAAAAAAGTCGACATCTTCCTTAAAACTTAAGAAAAGGACTATTTTTGAACTCTGAAAAAGAACATCGAGTTCTCCCTCCTCCCTCTGTCTTGGCAGGGCTCACTCAGCGAGTGATTCCATGGGGGTGCAGAGACAGCGGTGCCCATCCGAGCTCCTCCAGTGGCCAGCCGCTGGGCTGCTCCGAGCTGCACTGGGAGGCTCCTAGGAGCAGGTGGGAGAAGGGGGCGTAGACCAGGTACCCATCGACATGGGGAGGAGTGGGGAGCGTGCATCAGAAGCCAGGGGAGGTCTGGCTAAGACAGCCTCTGAGCGTTGCAAGAGTTAGGGGGTGCCAACTGCCCTCAGGGTAGAGTCTCTCTACCCCCAATTCTTTCTGGGGTCCGTGACAGTGAGTCAGGCCCCCGAACTGATGATTCTAAATGCTCGAAGCTGACTCAGTGGCATCCAACTGACAACCCAAGGCCACAGGCCAAACCCCCCAGGGCTTAGTGGGACTGTGCCTTCTGCTCGTCACCCTCTGGGGGACACTTCTACATTGACAGGTTTGGGGTCTGTTCCCTCCCCATATTCTGGATCGCCCCCCAAGGCCAGGGCTGAATCATCTCTGTGCTGGTGTCGCAGATGGGGACCCAGTGAGTCACACAGACAAGCAGAGGCCTGGCCCCAGCCGGGCCCCAGCTGAGCAGGATGACACGTCGCGGGGGTGTCCTCCCACAGGTTCCTGTCGCTGCCAGCAAGCCAGCCTGCCGTGCGCCTGCAGGGCTGGTGTCTGCCTGGGGTGCAGCGCCCCTGCACCCCCTAGCAGCTCCTCCTCCTCCTCCTCCTCCTCCTCCTCCTCCTTTTCCTCCTCCTCCTCCTCCTCCCTGGGCTTCAAGCCTCCCTTCTCCTCCCCACCCCCGACCCCTGGCCCCATCCTCGCTGTTTCCATCATGGCACTCACTCCCCTTTGTCATTTTTCTTCTTTTGTTTTTGGGGTGGTGGGGGTGAGGGCAATACCCAGCATCGCTTGTGAGTGGCTCCCGGATGGGTGCTCAGGGGTCCCTGCAGTCCTGGGGCTGGGGACCGGGGCTTTGCACGCAGTACACATGTCCTGGCCATCTGCGCCCGCCTGCCAGTCCCTCCTTTGTCACTCTACACACATGCCCTCTTTGTACTTGCTTGGCCTGGGTTCTGCCAGTGGAGGAACAGGCTGCTTTGTTCCTATTTTTCTTTTTTTTCCTTTTTGGGTCACACCCGGCAATGCTCAGGGGTTACTCCTGGCTCATGCACTCAGGAATTGCTCCTGGCGGTGCTCAGGGGACCATAAGGGGTGCTGGGAATCGAACCTGTGTCGGCTATGTGGCTGCGTGCAAGGCAGATGCCCTACCCGCTGTACTATCGCTCCAGCCCCTCTAAATTTTTTTTAATTAAAAATTTAAATTATAGGGCTGGAGCAATAGTATAGAAGGATGGGCATTTGCCTTGCATGTAGCTGACCGGGGTTCAACCCCTGACATCTGATGTGGTACCCCAAGCACAGCTAGGAGTAATTCCTGAGTGTAGCTCCAGGAGTAACCCCTAAGTGTTGCCTGGTGTGACCCCAAAAAGTAAAAAGAAAAAAAAAAGAAATTATAGTTTAGGTAGCTACAGCATTGAAGCTTGTTACTGATATATACAAGATTTTTTTTTTTTTGTTTGGGTCACACCCGACAATGCTCGGAGTTATTTCTGGCTCTGTACTCGGTAATCATTCCTATTGGTGCTTGGCAGACACATGGTATGCCAGGGATAGAACCCAGTTTGGTTGCGTGCAAGGCAAGTACCCTATCTGCTGTACTATCTCTCTGTCTCTCTGGTCCCTCAACATACAAAATTTCCCTATTCCATCACCACCAAAGTGCCCCCAACCTTCCACTACTGTCCCAGTAACAGAATTTTGGCTCTTTTTGAAGATTCCATCTTTGAACTTGATCCAGTGTTAATTCAAGTAATTTTGTTGTTAAAAATACTAAAGGAGGGGCTGGAGTGATAGCACAATGGGTAGGGTGTTTGCCTTGCATGCAGCCGACCTGGGTTCGAATCCCAGCATCCTATATGGTTCCTGAGCATTGCCAGGAGGAACGTCTGAGTGCATGAGCCAGGAGTAACTGCTGTGTATCACTGGGTGTGACCCAAAGAGGGAAAAAAAAATAAAGGAAATTAAGATTAAAAGTCTTACCAACTGTTACTTCAAAAAGGAATTTACAGGCTTTCAGCAGGTAGGAGGCTTGCGTGGCATGTGGTTGACCCTGGTTTGATCTTTGGCACCGCATATAGACCCCTGGAAGCCCCTGAGCACAGCTAGATATGCCCCCCGGCCCCCCCCCCCCGCCCCTGGAAAAAGACAAAAAAAGAGGAATTTACATTTTCATTTGTGAAATGTCTGTGTGGAATCCCCCCTCTTCATCCCAGTTTCTGGATGACTGTGTGTGGTGGAACTCTGGGCAGGTTGCTGCCTCAGACACTGGCACTTGGTGCAAAGCATAAGGGTAATATTTTTACAGTAGCTATTTATTGTGAATATTCATGGGTGGTGACTGGGTAAGTATGTGCATGGGATAGAAGAATGTGTAATTGTTACAAAGAGTAAGGAACTTCTCAGTGTATCATGATAAAGACAGATACAGTGTATTATTAAGTGATAAAAGCAAGTTGCTTCTCTGTGGCGGTGTGTTGAAAAAAGTCCAAGGGCTGGGATGGAGAGATAGTACCGAGGCAAAGGCACTGTCTTGCTTGTGGCTTTGACAATGGTTCCTTGAGCACTGCCAGGAGGATAAGTCCTGATGACTGCTGGGTGTCCTGTCAAAAAAGGGATCTTTTTTGCTTTTCCATTCTGAAGAAGCCTTGTTCTCTCCTGAATGTGTCTGTCTGTCTGTCTCTCTCTCACCTCCCCGCCTCCCACCCAACATTTCTCTGAGTAGGTCTCCTTAAAGAAAATTACATTACCTCACTGAAAACAAAAAATAAGGACTCTTTGTTTGGAGAGCTAGTACAAAGATTAAGGCACTTTGTGGCCACTGCAACATCACACAGTGTGCCCTGAACTCAGGGCCAGGCATGGCCTCCAAGTGCCATGAGATATGGCTTCAAAGCCAAAAAATAAAGCCTGAAAGGGTAAACGTTGAACTTGAACATTGAACTTTGGAGACCAGGTGGGGGCAGAGAGCACGTATTCTTTCCTTCTCACTTTTGCCATGTGTGGATTTTTTTTCTTGTAAATAAAGAGCATATTTTTGTTTGTTTTGGTTTTGGGGGGGAGGGGCGCCCAACCCAGCTCTGCTTGGGATCTACTCCCAGCTCGTGCTTGGGGGACCCTGCAGGGCTGGAGATTGAGCCTGGGGTTCCAGTATGCAAACCACATTTGGTTGCAAACGTTGCCGTCCACTAAGCCGGCACCCCAGGCTTAGGCCGGTCTTCGAGAAGATTCTTCCTTGAAGTACAGTGTCCACACAGAATGGTGCTCATCATATCAAAAGGGATGGATTTTCATGATTCACCATTCCATTTTTCTACCTGAACATAACTGTGAGATCAGTACCAAGTCATGAAACTCTAGCACCTACCTCAAAGGAAACCTGTTCAGACTCTTTTCGCCTGGTCATGGGTCTGGTTGGCCTTTCTATGTTCCCGACGCCGAGGAGTCCAGAATATGTATCACACACATACATTGTGTTGACTCCACCCACTTAACCACTGCCATTTCTTTGCCGAGGTAATCCCTACGGTGCTGGAGCGATAGCACAGTGGGTAGGGCATTTTCCTTGCACATGGCAGACCCAGGTTTGATTCCTCCATCCCTCTTGGAAAGTCCAGCAAGCTACTGAGAGTATCCAGCCTGCACGGCAGAGCCTGGCAAGCTCCCAGTGGCATATTTGATATGCCAAACATGGTAGCAACAAGTCTCACAATGGAGACGTTACGGGTGCCCGCTTGAACAAATCGATGAACAACGGGAGGACAGTGCTACAGTGCAGTGCTATTTATTTGTCTATTTCACAGCAATAACATTGTTAGGGCATATTGTGTGTCGGGGTGAATCCCTGAAAATCAACGTGTATATTGTACACACAGTAAGCTCACCTCTGAAAGCCTGGCTCCATTCTTCATCACATTCTTCTCTCTTTTTCTTGAGAGAAAGACCCTTGTTCATGTGCCTGTTTCTGCTTGTACAGATCACCCCTCAGAGGTGCCAGAGAAGCTCATTCAGGACCGGTTCCGGAAACTGGGCCGCTTCCCTGAAGCCTTCAGCTCCATCCACTACAAGGGAACGAGGACTTACAACCCTCCCACCGACTTCTGTGGTCTTCGGCGCGCTTTGGAGCAGCAGCTGGAGAACAACACCACCCGCTCTCCCCGCCACCCAGGGGTTATCTTCAAGGCTCTGAAGGTCAGCTCACTCTGCCCCCTAGTCCCTCTCTTTGGCATACCAATGGGTATTGAGCACACTCAGTTCTTCAGCTGTGCCTGGTACTGGTGACTGGAAATCTAGGATGAAAAGGGAGGTTTGCAGAAGGAAGCTCAGTCAAGCTTGTACCTGGTGGATACCCTCACTTTCTAGCACAAACGCAGAGGACTTTTTGGTGGCACTAAGCTACCCATGACATATTCGACATGCCAAAAAACAGTAACAACAAGTCTCACAATTTGTTGTGAGATGTTACTGGTGCCCGTTCAAGCAAATCAATGAACAACGGGAGGACAGTGCTACAGTGGTACTTAAAAGTGGCCGGTTGGGCCAGATGGATAGTACGGTGGTTGAGGCGCCTCCCTTGCTTGCTGCTGATCCCAGTCTGATAACATTGTGCTGCATAGGGTTCCCACCAGGGGTCACTTCTGAGCACAGAGCCAGGAATAGCCCCTGAGCACTGTTGGTGTGGCCTACCCACCCAAAAAGTGACAGGACTGGGGTGGGTAGTGGAAGAGACAGCACATGCTTAGTATGTGTCAGTCCTGAATTCAATCCTCAGCACTGTATGTTCTTCCTCAGCACCACTGGGGGAGCCCTGAAGACCCCTGAGGATCCTTGGATCCCAGCACCTGCCTTACTCTAGTGGCTAAGCATCTACTGGGAGAGGCACCAGCCCTGCAAAATGCTGGGCGTGGTCCCTAGAGAAAAAAGTGATAGGGCCGTAACTGTGGTATAGCAAGTAGGGTGATAGCCAAGCATTTGGCAGTTGGAGGGGTCCCAGATAACACATATGGTCCCTGAGCCCAGCCAGTAGTGATCTCTGAGCATTACCGGGGATAGCCTCAAAGAGAAAAAAAGTAATAGAGCCTCGTCTAAGAGAAAAACTATAGGGACTAGGAAAAAGTATTTCTGTGTGATGTGGTTCAGCCCTGGTAAACTTAGGTAGCTGAGACTATTTAGGGCAGTAACCTTATAAGTCCTCATACAGCTCCTTCTCTCTTTCCCACCTAAATTAATGTGTTCAGTAAGGGAACTTTTTTCTTTTGCTTTTTGGGGTCACACCCGGCAATGCTCAGGGGTTACTCCTAGCTCTGCACTCAGGCATCACTCCTGGCAGTGCTAAAGGGACCATATGGGGTGCTGGGAATCGAACCCGGGTCGGCTGCATGCAAGGCAAACACCTTACCTGCCGTGCTATTGCTCCAGCCCCAGTAAGGGAACTTTTGCCACTGGAAATAGAAAACTAGCATACTCAATAAAAATTTGCTAAGATAAAGAATGAAAATAAATCCATGATGATAATAATTATTCTTCCCTAAGTATCAAAGGCTGCAGAACTGTATATAAGTTAGCACCTTAATCCTTACACTTGCTCCATCCATGAATGAAGTACTATTGGGTGGTTACACGTGGTTACGGAGTGGCAGCAAGCATAAACTCTGATCATTTTCTTTAGCCCCTCTTCTTATAACCAGGAAGAATCCCTAACACGTTATTTTCTCATTGTTGATCTTGCCAGGTTCTGAGACTGGGGCTTGGCTATTCTTTTTTTTTTTTGCTTTTTGGGTCACACCTGGCGATGCACAGGGGTTACTCCTGGCTCTGCACTCAGGAGTCACCCCTGGCAGGGCTCAGGGGACCATATGGGACGCTGGGAATCGAACCCGGGTCGGTCGCATGCAAGACAAACGCCCTACCCGCTGTGCTATTGCTCCAGCCCCTGGTTATTCTTTTAGAGGGAGATTAACAGGTGATTAGGAGATAACAAAGACATACTGTTACCTATGTTCTTTTTATATATTTGTTCTTCTTTGGTTTTGGTTCGGGGCCACAGTTGGTACCCAGGAGACCAGATGCGGTGCCAGAATTTAAACCAGTCTTATGGCTGAAGCCTCATGCTAGGCAAGTGCTTTAACAAACTTTGTATTATCTCTGAGGCCCTATTTCTTATTGTTTGGGGTTGCCCTTCCAAGCACTGTTCAGGGGTCCTGTGAGCTACTCCTAGCAATATTTGGCCAAACAGGCCATCGCTTCATTACTCAGGTCTCTGGGTCACCCAGGACTAGACCTGGTGGTGCTGAGGATGAAACCACTTCTGAGTGCATGCTAGGCAGGCTCCATAATGCTTGTACTACCCTACCCATCCTTAGAGACTTTTTAGGGCCACAACCAGTGGTTCTCAGAGCTTATTCTGGGCTCTGCTCAGGAATCATTCCTGGCAGTTCCCAGGAAAAGGAGAGCCGGGGATTGAACCTGGGTGGGTTGTGTACAAGGCCAAGTGCCTTAGCCGATGTACCAACTCTTGCACCCTACTTTCTTTCTGATGGAAACTGAAGTTTGAAAAGAGATTGAAACAGGAACTTGGTGCCATTGAGTGTCTGATTTGTGATCATGGTTTTTTGACTCCTTAAACACATCTGTATTACCCCAGGGATTTGAGGCTGCCTTATGGGGAATTCATCTCTAAGCATTGTTTCTTTGTCCCTTAAAACCAAGTGAATTGTATTTTTATGCATATCTCAGCAGAAACATCCACATGTCTGTCTGTCTCTCTTCTCTCTCTCTCTCTCTCTCCTCTCTCCTCTTTTTCTCTCTTCTCTCTTTTCTCTCTTCTCTCCCCTCTCTCCTCTTTCTCTCTCCCCTCTCCTCTCTCCCTCCCCCCATCTCTTTATTTCCTTCTCTCTCTCTCTCTCTCTCTCTCTCTCTCTCTCTCTCGCCCCGCTTTGATCCCTGAACACTGCCAAGAGAGATCCCCAAGTGCAAAACTGGAAGTAAGCCCTGAATATGGCCCAAGACCCTCCAAATGTACCTTTTTGGCTACACCTGGTAGTGCTAAGGAGTTACTCCTGACTTCCTGCTCAGGGATCACTCCTGGTGAGTTTCAGGGGGATCTAATCCCAGTTGGCTACATGCAAGGCTAGCACCTTACTCTTGATCTCTGTGGCACCCACATTTACCACTCTATAACATGGAGTGTGGCCGCTGCTTCCTTCTTGTTCTTTGCATTGTGCATGCCTCTCTGTTTCTCTGGCTGCAGGGCAGAGTCGCAGGAAGGGGCCAAGCCTTTGCAACAGGGCTAGGGGTGGTGTCTGGAGAGAGGACAGAGGGAAGTGTTGACAGTAAGGTTGGCTCTACAGTTATAAGGATGCCCAGAGCGATAGGGGATAGAGCCTGTGGCACCAGGAGGAAAGGGAAGGAAGGAGTGGGGAGGAGAAGTTGGTTTCTTATCAGGATAGATGTGCTCTCTTGAGAAGCTGACTTGGGTCTCTAGCACAGATCTACTGAATCCATAGAGTTTACAAAGTGTGTAGTGGGGGACAAGAAATAGTACAGTGGTTGGGAGCTTATTTTGCATGCAGCCAAACTGGATTTGATCCAGCACTACATCTTGTCCCCTGAGTCATGCCAGGAGTGGCTCCTGAGCGCAGAGCCAGGAGTGCACTCAGAGCACCAACCTGCAGGCTTGGCCCCCAAAATGTGAGCAACATTGTAAACAGTTAGTAAATCTGGGTAGGTTGTATATGAGAGTTGAATGACTGTTGCAGTTTTCTGTAGGTTTGAAATTATATCAGTCAGGGTGCTTGTCTTGATATTTTATCAAGAGGAAAAGTTTTCACTTCTTCCCCTTTCCCTCACCAGATGACTCAGAGGGCTGGAATATACCTGGGTTCCATCCCTGGCACTGCTCCCTGACCCTGCAAAAAAGAAACAAACATACTGTTAATGGTCAGTAGAAACTATTTTGAATTATATTAAGGGGGGGAAAAACTGTAAGATTATTCTATTTAAAAAAAATTCCTGAAATACATATACTTGGGGGACTGGAGTGCTAGGGAACTTGTCTTTCAAACATGTTTGACTGGGGTTCGATACCCAGCATCACATACGGTCCCCCAAACTCACCAGGAGTGTGATCTCTGAACACAGAGCAAGAGAAAGCTCTGAGCATCTCTGGGGGTGACGTCCCTCCCCGCCCTGCCCCCCCCACCCCGTTACTTAGGATTTGAGGTGGAAGAGTTCTTAGATTCCAGGCTAATGTCCTTGTAATGGCTCCATGGTAGTCACAGGGGAATCTCGTGTGAGCATTTCTCAAAAGAGGTTAGAGGCAAACTGTGCCATACAGGGGGTTGTAAATCTGGTCAGTGCGCCTGTTGCCAAGTAGGCCAATGACTTAGTTATAGAATTCCTCTTCTCGGAGTGAACTCAGCTTAATGGTTAAATAAGAACCTCAGGGACACCGAGTGCTGTAAGCAGTAATGAGTGCTGGGGGATTTTACCCTCAGGAGTCTTGGATGTCCTACCTCAGGCCAGTTTATTAGACACTTTTGAGAGACATAGTTACATCGTGTCCTTAGGAGCTGGTTCAGGAAGCTTTCTGTTATGGAAATGAGCTTGGTCAGCTGCACTGCCTCTAACCCTGAGTCCTGAGAGGACCCTCTTGCTCTGCCTCTCCGAGTTTCTCTCGTCTATACCCTCTTGCTCTTCTGTTCTCTGGGGGTCCCTTTGCTTCTGTCCCAGTGAAGGGGGTTGCCTGTGAGCTTTCCCCAGAGAATTGTGTATCCAGATTTTTAAAATTCTTTGTTTTCTGATTTTAGTCCTCTTCTTTTAAATTAGAAATGTAAAATTTGACTTGTTTTTGTTTTCATTTGGGGGGGCCACATCCTGCACTGCTCAGGGCTTCCTCCTGGCTCTGCTCTCATGGACCATTCCTGGCGGAACTCATGAGACCATATAGGGTACCAGGGAGTGAACCTGGGTCGGCTGTGTGCAAGGACCACTACCTGCTGTACTGTTTCTCCATCCCCAGAAATTGGAATTTTGTTGCTGTTAAAATGCACTTGGTAGTCTTCGTGGGTCATAGCTGTGTACTTACAGTGATAATCTTATTATTTGCCACCTGTGTTCTTTTAAAATGCTGGTTTTTGTTTATTTTTGTTTGGGGGCTATATCCAGTGGTCCTCAGTGGGGCTGCATCTGGCTCTGTGCTCAGAGATCACTCCTGCAGTGCTAGGGAACTATATGAGGTGCTGGGGATCAGCCCTGTGCAAGGCAAGCACCTTACTTGCGGTACTACTTGCCTTGGCCTCTGTTGTATTTAGTTTTTACAAATAGTCCTGCACCCTTTGGGGAACTACCTGCTTTTTCAGTGGGGCAGGAACTGAACGATAGCTCAAAGGGCAGAGGCACTTGCTTGGCTTGTTGGAGGCCCAGATTCACTCATGGCAATGCACGGATCCTCCGCACTGTGCCAGGAGTGACTCTCCCCTCCCCCTTCCGGCCAGCACTGAGCCTGGAGTCCTTGAATACCTCCAGGTGTTGATTCACTAGCTTGGACTGGAGAAAGCGCCAAAGAGAGGTATTGAATAGAGGTCTGGCTTTATGCCATAGCAGAGATAGAGTGTCCTAACATCTTATACATATTTTAGTAGTTTTCCAGGAAACTCATACATATTCATGAGGGAGACCAGCGAGCATGTGCAGTTGAGGAATATACAATGAACATATATCATGTACAAAAAGTAGTGGGGAAATATCATGGCAGTTGTTTTTTTGTTTTTTGTTTTTCAATATGGTGGTAGAGGGCAAATTGTTGGAGGTCAAGGACTCTTCTGAGCAGTCTCCACTGGCCGGAACTGTCTAGCCAGGGATATGGGGTGCTTTTTGGTATAAAAGTATTATAAAGGGCCTGGAGTGATTATACAGTGGGTAGGGTGTTTGCCTTACATGCAGTCAACCCAGTTTTGATCCCTGGCATCCCATGTGGTCCCCATGCACCACCGACAATAAATTCATGAATGCAAAACCAGGAGTAACCCCTGAGCATTGCTGGATGTGACCCTGAAAACCAAACAAATAAAATTCCACTTTGGGCCTAGTCAGAATGCAGAGAAGCTAGCCCTATAGAATGCCATGAACTAGCTTCTCCCAGAGAGAGATTCTCCAAACTAAAAAGCTTGAATTTAGTTCATTTTATCTGATCTTAACCTCCTAGGCCCCTCCTAAATTTTTGCGGGAAGGAGAATGGGCAAGGTTGCAGAAATTTTTTGATATAATCAACGTTAATACTTTCTTGTATATCCTTCCAGGTTCTTTCACTGCTGCTGCTGCTGCTGCTGCAAAAAGCATATTTAAGTCTGTATGTTTTTTTATTCTCGCTAACTAAATGGGCTAATAGGAAGTTAAATCTTTTTCTTCTTTTCCAGTTAGTCTCTTATTTTGCAGATAACTTGGTAGTAGTTCCTTAGGGATGCCCCTTTATGCTTCTATTTTTCAATGCTAAGTGCACATAATTTTTTTTACCCTTCATAATGGGATTTTTGTTTTATTCTATGTTTTTGAGCCATACTTGGTGTTGCTTAGGGCTTACTCCTGGCTCTGAGTTCAGGGATCACTCCTGGTGGCGCTTGTTATATATATGGGTTTCTGGGGATCGAACCCATGTCAGCCATATGCAAGGGGAGCTTCCTGTCTGCTGTACTATCCCTCTGTTCTCTTATAATAGGCTTACTATATTCTTTAACTTGCTTACAATTTTATAGTTTTTGGTTATATTAGAATATAATACATGTCTCATTCTTTTTAATGCCATTAGACACTTTTAAAATGTTTTTAGCTCTTTCTTACGAACGGCTTGTTTTTGTTGTTGTGGGGCCGCACCCTACAGTGCTTGGGGGCTTCTCCTGGCTCTGCTCAGGGAACCATGTGGTGCTGTGGATTGAAGCCAAGGTTCTCACATGCCTGGCATGTGCTCCTGCTCTTTGAGTCATCTCCCGGGTCTTTATTTATGGATCCTACCCAATAGATTGGGGCTGGAGCGATACCACAGTGGTAGGGCGTTTGCCTTGCGTGCAGTCAGCCTGGCGAAGCCGGGTTTGATTCCTCCAGTCCTCTCAGAGAGCCCGGCAAGCTACCGAGAGTATCTTGCCCACACGGCAAAGCCTGGCAAGCTACCTGTGATGAATTCAATATGTCAGACACAGGAACAACGAATCTCACGATGGAGATGTTACTGGGCCCCCTTAAGCAAAATCAGTGAACAACAGGAGCACCGGTGCTACCGTGCTACCCAATAGATGAAGTATTACTGGATTCATAGGGAGCCTAAGTGCCCAGGGGGTGGGGTTGGGCCCCTCTGGCAGTGCTCAGGGGGCTGCTCCTGGCTCTGTGATTGGAAGGGGGGGGGCAGTTGGACCATGCAGTGCTAGAAACCAAACAAGGATGCATGCAAGGCAAGTATCTTTACCCTCTGTACTGTCTCTCTGTCCCCCACCTTGCTTTTCATGTTCATTATTGGGCAGGAAATGTGGGTTTGGAAATGTGATTAATGGGAAAGAGTTGGAGATGGAGAGGATTAGGACGTGCGGGAGAGTGAGCTGTGGTCATGTGTTCTAGTGAGTGGCCTGCCCACGTCTGTTGATGCTTCCTGCTGACCTCAGCACTCTTCCTCCTCTTCAGCCACATGGCAGCTGGACTCCAGTGGCTTTTTTCCATTTGGGTTCTTTGTCTTTTCTTACCCACTCTCTCCATTGCTGGCAGCCTTTGATAGAAACAGCTCAAGGATATCTGTCCTCACGATCGTGCAGGTATACCTGTTCAGAGAAGAGAGTTGCTTAAGGTTCCCGTTGGAGAGGGGACTTGAATACTGAATTAACTATGCCTGTCAGCGATAGCACAGCAGGTAGGGTGTTTGCCTTGCACGTGGCCGACCTGGGTTCGATTCTTCCACCCCTCTCAGAGAGCCCGGCAAGCTACCGAGAGTATCTCGCCCACACGGCAAAGCCTGGCAAGCTACCCGTGACGTATTCAACATGCCAAACACAGTAACAATAAGTCTCACGATGGAGACGTTACTGGGCTCACTCGAGCAAATCGATGAACAATGCAAGGACAGTGCAGTGCAATGCAATAAACGCATGTATAATGAAATATCACATTTTTCTTTCAACTATACTTTGATTATTTTTTCATTTTTATGTGCCTGCAATCTTTTTTATTATTACCCATCTCCTTTTATGCTTCAACTCCTTGTATTTTCAAAGGACAGTTTTATATATCGTAAATTTTGACTGCTAGTCCCTAGAACTCATGCCTCCCTATATCCAACAGACAGTTGTCATTTCACTATAGTTTCTTCTTAACCATATAGATCACTCCTAGGGACAAAGTCTTCCTCAAAGACATCTTCAGGTCTGTTCATTTCTAACATTGTATCATTCTTCTGTGATTTCTGTATTGTTGTGAGTTATATTCTTCTTTTATCTTCATCCTTGGTAAGAAAATATTACTTATCAGTACTACAGTCAGCTTTAACCATGAAAGAAGTCTCCAAATGTCAGAAAAATGGCAAGTTTCTTGCTACCACTCACTTCTGTTGAGCATCATTGAGGTGATGGTCCCTTTAATATATTACTCTGGTTCTTTGGAATAAGTCAATGGAAATAAGTTGCCACTCACAAAATACAGTGCCAAGTCTAGCCACCTTTCTGCTATTTTTGCACTTTCTTTCTGGAGACCATATCTTCCTGGATGGCATTGGCCTCTGTCAAATACCCTGAGCTCCTTTGCTATTGGTTTCTGAGGGTCTCTGGTCATTTAAGAGACAGTAGAAAGATCAATCTGGCTGTCTCAAGAGTCAGCAGTATTAGTGTTGATATTTTGCATCAGAATCACTTCTAAGTGAGCCTGTGTCCCAACCCCAAGTGTCAGATTCGGTAGACCTGAGAAGAAACATGGGAATTTGCATTTAGAATACATTGACAAATGAGAATGTCTCTAACACATGTAGAAGAAAAAGGCAAGCCCTTGTCTCTTGGTAGTGAGCTCAGAATGCTTTTTCTTCAGGTGGGCTTTATAATAGGAAGTCAAACCTAACTAAATTTTCCCTGCTTGAAAGAAATTAAAAACTGGGTTAGTATAATATTATCAGCTGGTTCAGGCTTTCATCAATGGGCATTATAGATGTTTTACTGGAAATGAGTGTTTTAAGGGCTTCTCGAAGTGTACTATTTTTAAGCAGAAGTTTTTAAGTATCATTAAAAAAAACACAATATACCTGCAGATGGGTATTCCATAATTGCATCCATTCTCCTACTGCTGTACTTCTAGGCTATTATTGATTTTTCAGCATTAGTAGTAAAATCACACTGAACATCTGTATAAGTGAAGCCCGCTCTTTATTTTTAAATTACTCTCCTTGATAAATTATAAAAAAAAATCATTAAATGTCTCCTTTCATGGTCGGGGATACAAACTGACAAATGAAGTGCACTGGTGTTTTTTTCTTTAGAAGTGTATTGTAGCAATCAACATTAGGTATTCTCACAAGGGCAAAACTACCATCAGTTTGTCAGCTTAATATTGAAAAACTACTATAGCTCGTTGTTTTTATCTTTTGCCAAAGACAAACTACAAGTTTGAGGATGCAAGTTGTCTCCTTCAACTTACATTCTCAAAGCTTTCCCAGAACCAGGTTTACACCAAAATTAGGATAACAGAGGAGGATTTTCAGAACCAAACTTCTAGCAGGAAAGAGGCCAAAGACTCCTTCATCTGAATATGCAAAAGATGCATCAATGGTGATTGTAGCTAGTTTAAGGCCTTTATATTCCATCTTAAGTCTGGGTTTTTGCTAACAGTCTGATCTTCCCTAAATACCTGTAAATTTACCCCCAGGATCACAAGTCCTGTGTCACTTCCATGCAGAAATAGATCAAGAATAGAGTATAGGGGATAATGGGATAGCAGAGCCAATAAGATGCTTGCATGCACCAACCTGCGTTCGATCCCCATCATCCCATGATTCCGTGAGCATCACCAGTAGTAATTTCTGAGTGTAGGTCCAGGAGTAAACCCTGAGCATCACCAGATGTGGCCCAAAAACAAAACAAAAGAAAGAACATAATACAGAGGCTTTCTCAAGAGGCTAGGAATAAGAAAAGGTAGGTCTCTAGAATAGGAGAGGGGATTAGGAAGAGGGAATGAAAAACAAGAGATTTCTCAGTCATCTGTAGCATCTTAGAGACTGAACAAGGGAATATAGAGTATTGAACAATAACAAACCTATGGACTTGGATTAGAAGACTCAGAAAGCCAAACTATGGCAGTACAGTACCAGAGAGGTGAGGAAGATATAGGAGGAGCTAAAGAGGGGGATAAGAAGTGACATAAAGATGGTAGTAAAGGGTCAAGGGCACTTTGGTGGTGTTGGAATGGGTGTAGTTACTTTGTACATCATTACTATAAACATTAATAGTGTTGTAACCAAGTTACCAAAACGATAAAATATAAATGATAAAAGACAAAGAACTGAACAAAAGAGGAGCAACTAGAGAAGATCAATAGAAAGATCTTCATTTGAATGTGTAAAAGGGAGCAGTACAGTAATAAATAAAGTAGGAAACTAAGGTCCCATACCACCCTTTGGAAGTATCAAGGAATAGGGCAAATAGACTTTTTGAACTCTTTTTTTTTGTGTGTGTCTCCAAAATACAACTACTACACTGGATGTTATAGAGGAATGATTTTTGTCTCCTAAATAGAATTAGATTTACCTAAGTTGTTTTTTAAAAATATAATGCCAAAGTCCACAATTGATCACCAGTATTTAAGAATTACATACACAATTTTTTATGTGAAGATATAGT
>JAOXYA010245930.1:0-19626 GCA_028565675.1 Sorex palustris | reverse complement strand
CACAGGTAACCAAGGGATTCTAATCAGGCGCCCGTCCTCCGCGCGCCTGCGCCCTTGGCACCCGCTCCGCCCCGACCAGCCACGTGGCGCTGCATTTATGGCCAGAACTAGCCCCGCCCCAGATCTGGCCACGCCCCCTCCAAGCAACCAATCCTGTTTTGCAGTCCCGGGGCTGACTCCGCCTCCGGAGGGCGGGGCGAGAGGCCGCGGGTGCGGCAGGCGGGCGTGGCCTTGTCCCCGCGCTGAGATACCCGCTCCTGGGCGCGGTGGGGACCCGGCAGGGCCTTCGTGTTTGGGCCACTGCGCTCAGGGGTCACTCCTGGAGGCGTCCAGGGGACCGTAGGGGCGCCGGGGGTGGAACCCGGGTCGGCTGCGCGCAAGGCCGGAGCCGGAGCCCTCCCCACTGTCCCATTGCTCCTGCCGGCCCAGCTGCGGCTTTG
This sequence comes from Sorex palustris, assembly GCA_028565675.1. NCBI lineage: Eukaryota > Metazoa > Chordata > Mammalia > Eulipotyphla > Soricidae > Sorex > Sorex palustris. Next base: position 19,186 of record JAOXYA010245930.1, on the reverse strand, counting down.
GACTTGCTGTGACCGTGGGCTTCTCTCTCTGCTCACCTCTAGGTCCATCCTGATTGATGGTGGTGGTGCATCGTCATCCCGTGGATGGCCAGACTATGGTCTTAGTGGCCATCTTGTTGACCCTTTCCCAGGGGCTCGGCTTGGTCTGGAGCCGAAGGACCAGTGGCGCCGGATGGACTAGGGGTAGTGATAGGTACCCCTGGGGACATGAGACCAGACCGCTGTGCCCTCACCTCCAGCTACGGAGTGAGTTCCAGGCCCTATTCCTCCTTTGCCCCCAGAAAGGGGTTTCTCCAGCAGAGCAAGGCCATGGGGTTCTGGGCCGCAGGGCCGGACAGGGCCACAAGCACTTTGATGCTCACGGCCCTCCCCTCCTCCTCTCCGGTCCCTTCCCCCCACTTCCTCCCTCCACTTCCTCCCCCAACTCCCCTCTTTTCTCTCCCTCCCCCTCCCTCTCTCCTCTTCCTTCCTCCCCTCTGTGCACAACACCTGCTGTCTGAAACAGATTTACTCTTGTTTCCAGGAGTTAAGCCCAGGAGCTAGGTGTGGGCAGGGCGGTGACCCCCAGCCTCTGCCTGGCTGGACCTGGGTTCCTGGACTTTCTACTGTCTGTCCCTCTCTACCCACATCCCCTTTCTCGGAAGCCATTGCTGGGCTCCTGCCCTGTGTGAGGCCACGCCTGTGTTGAGGGCCACACCCGTCCACTCTGCAGGTCTGTCTTGAGGGAGACACAAATCAGCGAAGCATTGCATGCTGTCCTTCCCCGTCCCTTCCCTGTTGCATGTCAGGGAGCTGGGATGGCACCAAACCCATAGCTTCAGGAGGGCAAGACGGGCCTATCATGAACCCTTGTTGGAATAGTGCTCCTTCCTAGTGCTCATCTGCTATAAGGGCTAAATCTGCATGTTAATAGAGAGGGGAGGGGCGCGGCAGGCTGTGATGCAGGCAGGGGAGAAACGTTCCCAAAACAATTACTGTTTATTAATTTTTTGGAGGGCCACACCCAGCAGTGCTCAGGGATCTCCCTGAGGGGCCCAGCTGTGTTGAAGGTAAAGCACCCCCCGCTGCACTATCACTGGCTGCCTTTGTTCTTTTAGCTTCTTTAAAGCTCCATGGAAGGGGCCGGTACTTGCTTTGCACACAGCCGACCCCAGTTTTAAACCCCTGGCATCTCATATGGTTCCTTGAGCCCTGCCAGGAGGGATTCCTGAGCACAGAGCCAGGAGGCAGCGCTGAGCACCACTGGTCCCTGTAGTAGCTTTTGTGGTGCTGGTAAGTCTCCTTACACGATCTGATGTTTTCACATCTAATTATGAGCAGTGTTCAAAGCCAAGAATAAACCCTTTAAAATAGGAACTGAAGTCATTCTACAAAGAGTTTACAGAAGCGTGGTTAAGGGCGAGTGGGCAAATAAACTTTACTGAGACAATTTGCTAAGAACATAGACACTGCAGGTCTCTGCACGCACTCAGGGAACAGAAGACAAACAAGACATTCTTGCAGCTAATTATTTGGTCCCTGTGACAGCTCCACTGCAGGAAGGGGCGAGGCCCTAACAGTGGCCACCCTTTCAGCACCAGGCTGGCTGGACCCCAGGACCTTAGAGTGTCCTTGTAGTTGAGACAGGACGGGGTCGGGCTGGAGTGGGGGGGGGTCCAGTGAGAGCACACACACCAACGCACACACGGGCACACCCTCTTATACACTTCCACTCACACACTCACACTCACCCACACCCATCTTCTCAGTCTCTCACACGCTCCCATACCCTTACAACACACTTACACACACACTGTCACACCCTCACACACTTTCTTATCACCTTTACACACCCTCACATACACACCCTCACACATACACTCTCACATACACACCCTCAAACACACTCTCACACCCTCACATACACACCCTCACTCACACCCTCACACACCCTCATACTCTCACACCCTCACATACACACCCTCACATACACACCCTCACACCCTCACACACTTTCACACCCTCACATACACACCCTCACATACACACTCACATCTGCACACACTTGAACCCTCACATGCACACTCCACACTTGCACACACTCTCACACTCACACATGTCCACTCCTGGTCCGTCCATGGGAGGCCACTGGTCCATAAGGGCAAGGACAGAGACGCTCTCCTGGCAGCCTCAGTGGCAGCTGGAAGAGGTGAAGCAGGAGCGACCGCAGCAGGAGGCACGGGGAGAGGAGCCCCGAGGGACCAGGGCAACTTCTCATGAAGGCCAAGCGGCTTCACCTTGGTCTTCGGGGCCGCTTGGCACTGCCACCTGGGGGCCTGCGGGGTTCACTGGGAGGCAGCGGGCTGTGGCGGTGGCCCCCAGTGTTCATGGACCCTGGAGGGGAGGGCGGCTCCATCAGGGATTGGCACCGGCACCAGGTCCAGCTTGTGCCCCTCTGCCGCCCAGTCTCAGCAGCAATCATACTTGCTGTGGCCCTGGGGCCTGCCCCCTCGCTCCATGCACAGACCTTGATCCCAGGGCCTTCCCCCTCGCTCCGTGCAGGGACACGCCTTGGCGTGGGGCTCCTGGATGGGTCTGGATTGGGGCTCAGAGCAGACTCGTGGGCACAAGTGGCCTGAACAGCAGTTCTCTGCCTGTCCGGGCCAGGGATGCCCAGGCCATCCCCCAAAGACCTGTCTGAGGGCTGAGCACAGCTTTGCCTGTGGAGGCCAAGCCCAGCACCGCGGGGTCCCTGAGGCTGGGTCAGGCCTGGCCCGAGGACACCGCCAGGTCTCACAGAGCTCGAAGCGGAACTGCTCTGAGATTTTTCCAAGACAGTGCAGGCCTGCATGCAGGAGGCCTGGTGAGAGCCAGATGAATCTCCAGAGCTCCTGCCACCCACCCACCCACCCACCCACCTCAGCAGCCTCTGAGATCAGACGCCCGCGTCATCTGCCGGGCCCCCAGCCCAGCCCTGCTGAGGAGAGGAGCCGCACTGACCTCGCACGTCCCGGGGCAGGAGGGGCCCTCTGCTGGGCGCGGAGCTGCTCTGCCACACAGCGCTGGGGAAGGTGAAGCTGAGCGTGTGCTCGTCTAGACAGAGAGACAGAGACAGACGTGGGGGAGGGGGCCCCAGGAGGGTGGGTACAAGGCAGAGGAACAGGTCACTAAGGGACCACACAGCACTGACACGACTCCGTTCCCCCAGACCCTGAGCTCTGGTATTTCCGGGATGTAAGACACGAGGTGCTTTGGGGCTTCCCAGCCATGTTTCCAGGAACGTCAACCACAAACCCACTGAGGCCCTGTGGGGACTGGGCAGGCCAGGAACGGTTGGGCTTCTGGGCAGAGAGACCGTGTACTGGGCACTTCCTTTGTGGATGCAGACGGCAACCCCTGCACTGGGCTGTCGACACGGGCCACCTCCCTCGGTGGCCCCCAAGCCCCCACACCTATTTGTTCCCAGACAATCCCCCACCCCATGCAGGTGTGACAATTTCACCAGGTGAGAAGCTGTACCCCACCCCCTGCCTGCCAGCCGGAGGGGAGAAAGAGCGGACTCAGCCCTACCCCAGAGCCCCCCCTCCTCAAGCTGCCTTCTCTATAGCTTTGATGAAGGTGCAGGGGGCATAATTATAAACTTTGCAAAGCAGAAAATCCCCTAAGGATAAGGAATATGCTAAGTGTTTTTTAAAATGTTTTAAGTTTTTTTTTTTTTTTTTAAGTGTGATTGCAGGATCATTCTGTTCCAGCAATCACAGCCATCAAGCAGAGCTGGGATTTCATCAAAAGCAAAGATTGGGGGCTGGAGCGATAGTACAGCAGGTAGGGCATTTGCCTTGCATACGGCCGACCCAGGTTTGATCTCCATCATCCCATATGGTCCCCCAAGCACCGCCAGGAGTAATTTCTGAGTGCAAAGCCAGGAGTAACCCCTGAGCATTGCTGGGTGTGAGCCCAAAAGCAAAGCAAAACAAAACAAAAACCCAAAGATTTCTGGATATCCTGAGAAAGAAGAGTCACCAAACAGTGGGGTGGACGCAACTCCCTGCCCTGATTCTGTCAGCAGCAGGGCCATGTGGTGTGGGGTGTGTGTGGTCCCCTGCCTGGACCTGGCTGCCAAAAATCCTGAAAGTGTACTCAGCCTTTGCTCACTTAGAACCCATTCTCAAGATACAAGATACAAGCTAGAAGAGGCTCAGAGGGCTGGAGCACTTGTGGATTTGATCCTTGGCATCACAAGTCCCCCAAAACCTCCAGAAATAACTCCCAAACCAAAAAAGTCCTCAAAATCAATTAACAAGAATAAAAAGGTGTTTGGAGAGTGGTCAGGAGCCGGGAATCAGAACCTCCCACCTCACTTCCAATCTTCCTCCGCACCTCTGGCCTCTCCCAGCTGTGTGACCATAGCCAGTCCCTTCACCAGAGCCATGTCCCTGGCGGGCACTGGGAACTGTTCTTACTCCTTCCCTCTCAAGCCCCACTAAGGACATACAGCTGCCCGCAAGCCCCTGAAGCCTCACTGAGAGACAAGCACTGTGGAGCCCAGCTCTGGGGACCAACTTTTTCTCAGCTCCGGGTCCCCACCTTTGGACATCTCACATCAAGCTGGAAACTGTGTGTGTGGGGGGGACGGGGGGGGGCCCTTGGACAACTGCTAGTCTGCCTACAACAGAAAAAAACTCGCCAGGAAACAGCCGGGAGGTCACGAAGGGACTGACGCCACTGCCAGTGTCCTGGGTGCGGGACCAGCTGATTCAGTGACGACAGTGCCCCAATGCCAGGTGTGCCAGACTCTTCTGACTTTATCTGCACTCCGAGTTTTCCCTGTGAGCATAGGTGGTCTCTGCTACACCAGGGGCCACGTGTGCCGAGGCCTCAGGCTGCGTCTAATTGCGTGTGTGGGTTTCCGCATGCTTGGGGAGATGCAGACCCAGCAGCTCCGCAGGCACGTGTGGGATGTGGCTGTCTGATGGGGCGTGGCTTCCGTACTGGGGCGGGGCTTTTCGGGAGGGGGGGTTCTAGTTGGGTGGGGCTTTCCGTGAAGGTGGGGCTTCCATACTGGGGAGGCTTCCTGGTTGGGCGTGGCTTCCATACAGGGACAGGCTTTTCCTATATAGGCGTGACTTCCATACTGGGGCGGGGCTTTCCGGGAGGGCGGGGCTTCCATACTGGGGCTGGGTTTTCTGGTTGGGCATGGCTTCCATAGTGGGGCGTGGCTTTAGTGTGGGCGGTGCTTTCCTAGAGGGCGTGGTTTCTCACGTGGGCGGAGCTTTATATGGGCGGGGCTTCCCGACCTGCCTACAAGCCACCCTCCCAGCCCACCCTCCAGCCGCCTTCCCAGGATGCTCGCTCAAGCCAGACTCAGCACACAAGTCTCCCCTTCCTGTTCCTTCCTACCTGAGTGGGAGCTGAGGCTGGGTTTTATCTTGGCAGCGGTAGGTACTGCGGGGAAGAAGCTCTTTCCTGGAGACTTGGACAGCTGGAGGGGCACGGAGGACTGGCTCTCAGTAGGGGGCTCATGGGCCTGCAGGGGGCAGGTGGGTGCCTTTTGAGCAGGGGTTCTGCTATTCCAAGGCTGCTGGCCGCACAGGGCAACTCGGGGACGAGAAGCCCCCATCAGCCACACAGAACAGAAGGAAGCAGAGGAGACAAGCACCGGTCAGCAGGAGGGCATTTGCAGCCAGTGAGAGATAAGCCACGTCTCCAGACTCTCTGGGATGGGGCAGCGGCAGGAGGCATCTGGCCTTCTCTGTCCGGTGCTGACCCATGTCCCTAAAGCCTCTCTCAGCTACCGTGCACCCACCGTGCCCCTGGTGAGGGATGGAGACCTCTTCTTCCTGGCCTTCCTCTCCAGGGAGCGGTCCCGGCTTGGGCTGGTCTGGCGCCACCTCCGGTCTGCAGGGCTGGGGTCCCTGGAGTCGATGGTCACGTCATCTGGCAAGTGGAGGGAGGAGCGGCCGCTGCCGCCATCGCGATCCTGGGCCTTGGCACGCCGGCTGGCAGCGATGAGCGTGATGCCCTTGGTGCCCTCAGCCATCTCCCGGAGTGTCTGGGGGCTCAGCGCCTCCCCTCCCGTGCTGCTGGTGGGGCCCAGGTCCAGGTTGGCCGGGGGATACAGTTTGGAAACCAAGTTCTTCACGCTCAGGGGGCTGGGCTTCTGCAGGAACAGCAACGGGACAGCAGAGTCACCATGGGGTGAGTGTCCCCGGAAGCGGACTGGAGACAGTCCAACACAAGTAGTTTATTTGGGGGCAAAGCAAAGGAGGATGAGTCAAAATGCTGGCCTCTGGCCTGGACATCCACAGGGCATGGGGCAGTCACAGCCGATGGGCGACACCAACTCCCAGATTCTGACAGGGGCTTGATGCCCACCCCCACCCCTCCGCTCGGAGTGAGGCTGGCTCAGCAGCAGGATCCAGAGAATTATCCCTGGTGGTGCCCACCTCATGACCATGATGTCCCCATGGGTGCCCCCACCCCCGAGATGCTTATATTTGTCCACACCCCCCCCACACACTAAGGCACGGAGAGTCTGGCCAGGAGGGAGGCTCAGCGGGTTACATGGTAAAGCTGGTGGTTTCGGGGGGGTCTTGGAGCAGTGAGACCCTCTTCGGGGTTTTTCCAGAGAAAGGTAGTTACCTTTCCCTTGTTTCATTGTGGGGTCATACCCAGTGGTGATCAGGAATCGCTCCTGACAAGACTTGAGGAACCCTTTGGGGCGCCGGGGATTAAACCTGGGTCAGTGCATGTAAGGCAAATGGCCTCCCTGCTGTAATATCACTCTGGCCCCTGGAAGGCAGGTTTTGTGAACTGGAATCTCTTGGATTTACCACTGTATGCTGAGGGAAGGGGCTCAGAGCTGTGAAGACACTGACCTAGGCCACACAGCATGCCCAGCCTACTCTCCCTGAGCCCGAGCTCTAAGCAATGAGAATTCGAACACCCTGAGATCCTTGGCTCAGGCCAGCGGTGCCCTCTCCACTCTCTGACCTGCCTCCCCCAGAGATCGTGGGGGAGCTAGGAACCCCCAGGACGGGGGCAGTAGCCCAGCCTCTCCCATCATGGTTGGGTCCCACAGCGAGGGCCCCCTGGTTCCCATGGGGGTCCCTGGAAACAGGGACTGCACAGGCAAGTTCAAAGTCAGGCTGAGACCCTCCTGCATGGAGGCAGGGCATGGGGTGGTCTGCACCCTGGGAAACTAAAAGGATGAGTCCAGCTCGGTTTCTGCTCACCACTGTCATAATGCCAGGAGTGGACGGGGGAGCAGAGGCAGGGGAGGGGGGCAGGGGCAGGAGGCCCAGGGGAAGGGGATGCAGGGGCAAGGGGGTCCTTCCGGAAGTGTTTCTCTGGCCTAGCGCAGCTCCGGTGGGGGTCCTCAACCCACAGGGAGAGCGACCTCCCTGGAACTTCGCTTCACCATGCAGAGGGGCCCCCAGAACCTGGGCCACTCTACAGGTCCCCCAGGAGCTGCGCTGTGTGAAGAGGGACCCCCAGAACCCAGCTCCCGCATGGTACCATGCACCAACCTCGTGACTCGGGGGCGTCAGCAGGATGCGGACGGACGTCGGGGGCAGCAGGGCGTCTGCCTTCCCCAGTGACTTGGACGGGGTGCCCTTCGCTGACCTGTGGCCGTCACTGTGGGGAGCACGGTTGCCTCAGCAAAGCAGTCGGACCCTTGAGCCCAGCTCCATGGCCATGTGCGAGTCAGGTGTGGCCTTGCCTGAGCTGTGCCGTGCTGGCCATTTCAGGCAGCCCCACCACCCTCAGGCCAGGCTGGCACCTGCCAGCCCCTGAGCCCCAGCCCAAGAGGAACAGGGAGCAGCGGTGGGGGGGGGCAGGGAGACAGTCTTCTCCCTGGGGACCATCTCCGGGGGCCTCCATCCTCCCCACTCTGGCCCCAGCCCCCTGAGCATGCCCTTGATGTGGCATGAGGCAGCTCCAGGGGCCCCAGGAAGTCAGAATGGGACCTTCCGTGTGAAAGATCAGGTACCTGGGAGACCAGACTGCCTGACAGAGCAGGGACAGCAGAGGGATGGGCAGAGTCAGGCACCTGGTCTTGATCAAGGGACTGCAGACACTTTGTTTTCATGTACACATGTGAGAACATGCATGTTCATATATGTGCACATATGTGTAAGCAAGGGGTGCACATAGTTGCACATTAAACTTATGAACTACATGAATACACCCTCCTGCACAGGAATGCACAAAACAAGTGCACACACAAACATAAATGTTTATATGTAAATGCACACATGTGGCTACACATACACACAAAACGTAAGAATTGTGTGCACACACCAGACACGCACGCACACACACAGACTCATGTGCATGGACATGTATGTGTGAACAAGCTCATGAGCTCATGTGTGGGCCTTGTGCCATTGTGAGACATGGACAAAGCCCTGCACACACACACAGCTGTGGTCATACTGAGCACATTTCCCTGACCCTGACTGCGTCCCACTGGGCATAGAGGCCCTTGAGTGGCAGTTGGGGGCTGTCAGGACAGAGCTGTATGGTGGTCATGGGCATCCCAGCCAGCACTGCACCCTAAGGGCGTCACAGGTCTGCACTCTCCTCGACACATGGTGGGAAACAGGCAGAGTGGCCGGACCCTGTACCTGAGGTGCTCAGCTGGGGACACTGAACTGGTGTCAAAGGCTCACTGAGCCGGGAACCGGCTAGCAGAGAAAAAGCAAGAAGCTGAGGAGGGGAGGGGCTGGAGCAATAGCACAGCGGGTAGGGCGTTTGCCTTGCACGCGGCCGACCCGGGTTTGATCCCCGGCATCCCATATGATCCCCCAAGCACTGCCAGGAGTAATTCCTGAGTGACCCCTGAGCATCGCTGGGTGTGACCCAAAAGGCAAGAAAAAAAAAGAAGCTGAGGAAAGGGAGATGAGCACGGGGCGGGGGGGGGGTGGCTCTCAGTGAGCAGGAGGGAAGTCAGCCAAGATGGGCTTTGTAGCCCCCCCCCGCCCATCTGCTGGGACACTGTTGGGCTGATATCCAGGAGGCAAAGCATCCCAGGGGTTGGGCCCCAAGCATGCCCACCCACTCCTCACCTGTCTGTCTCCAGCAGAATCGGGGGCAACTCAAACTGGGCACCCCAGGGCAGGTCCTTCCTGTTGGCCTGTGGCTCGCGGGTGGCCTCCTCGGGTGCGGGAGAGACACACAGGACAGAGCCATCCTGGGGACAGGCAGGGTTGGGTGAGGGGCCATCCTCCCTTCAGTCAAGGAAGTGGCTGAAGGGGGTGGCCAACTGCTCAGCCCAGACAGAGTGAGCTGTGAGACAGGTCAGCCTCTGGGGGCACATGCAGAGCTCTGAGAGCCCAGGTGGGGGCCTGTTGGGGGGTCAGCATGATCCTCCTGGTGCTGAGACCCTGTGGTCAGAGTTGTCGATTGGGGGGCAATGCTGTGGGGAGAAGAGAGCGTCCCTCGACCTTGGCACATTCTTGGCCGTGGGGCAGAGTCTGTGGCCCCACCCACGTAAGAGGCTATGCTGGAGAAAGGGGCACTCCTGGGGACAGATTTCAGGGGGCCAGGTAGAACATTCTGGAAATGGGTGCTGGACTTGATCTTTTAAACCAGAAATGGAGAACATTCTGGAAATGGGTGCTGGACTTGGTCTTTTAAACCAGAAATGGATGGGTAGCACCTGGGCAGGGACGTGGGTGTCCTGTTACAGAGATGAGGGTGGGAAGCTCCAGCTGGCACTGCCCCACAAGCCTGTCCCCGTGGCTGGGCTGTTCGCAGCCTCCCATAATGGGAGGACTTGAGCACCATGACTGAAAGTGAGCCTTGAGCTGCACAGCTCAGCGTGGGACCTTGTCATGACAGAGCCCACCAGGAGTCAGCCCTGAGTACTGCCCAGTGTGGCTCAGAAAAACAAGAAACAACAACAACAAGCAAACAATGCTCAGGCACTTGTCTCGCACGCAGCCACCCCCGGTTCCAGCCTGGGCAATGCATAAGTTCCCCCCAGCATCACAAGCGGTCACTCCTGAGCACAGAGCTGGGAGTAGCCCCCCAAAAATAACTAAGCAAATGCTGAAGAATTGAAACAAGACAAAGACCTCCCCGTTCCTGTCCACTGAAACCCCTGGATTAGCACCGGACATCAGTTGAGTCTGAGGCCCCTGCAAGCACCCAAAAGGAGTGTCCTGTGGGGCCTGGCTGGGTCACAGAGGCCAGGTCTGGAGGTTCTAAGGCTGTACAGATCCCAGCTCAGGCTCCCCACAAGACCCCGTAGCCCCAGCCCAGGTCAGGGGCATTCATGGACAGTGCCCACCTGGGGGGCATCTGTGACTGGCGCTCTTGACAGGGTGCCTGCAATTCCCCCTTTTCTTGCCCTCCACCACGCCTGGCACAGAGGGGAACCCCCAGCAGGAGGGGGTGCACTGGGGGGCTGGGGGGACTCACCCGAAGGGAGCTGGACATGACGGAGTGCAGGAGCAGGAGTCGGTTCAGCGAGCCCTCGCCCAGCTCCCGCGAGTACAGACGGAAGCGCTGCTGCAGGTCCTCAGGTACCGGGATGCCAGCCTCTGTGGGGCGGGTAGCGGGCAGGCTCGGACTGCTGGCATCCCCTTCTCAGGGTGAGGGGCAGTGGCGAGGGGCCAGGGCTTCTCCGCTTTGCTCACTGGGACAGGGTCTCTCTAATCTTTGCCTGTTGGCCTCACACTGGCTTTTGCTTTGTTTTAATTTTGTTTTGTATGTATGTGTGTGTGTGTGTGTGCGTGCGTGTGTGTGTGTCTATGTGTGTGTGTGTGTGCATGCGTGTGAACACATATGTGTGTGTGCGTGTGTGCACCTGTTTGGGCCCTACCCAGCAATGCTTGGGGGTCATTCCTGCATTCCTGGCTCTGCACTCACAGGTCAGTCCTGGTGGGGCTCAGGGAACCATTTGGCATGTTGGGGATTGACCCTGGATCAGCTGCATGCAAGGCAAGTGCCCCACCCACCATATTATCTCTCTGGCCTGGTCCCTTTTTTTTTTTTTTTTTTTTTGCTTTTTGGGTCACACCCGGCAATGCACAGGGGTTACTCCAGGCTCATGCACTCAGGAATTACTCCTGGTGGTGCTCGGGGGACCATTTGGGATGCTGGGAATAGAACCTGGGTTGGCTGTGTGCAAGGCAAACGCCCTACCTGCTGTGTGCTATCACTCCAGCCTCACTAGTCTCCCTGTTTCCAAACAAAGTTTTTAAATGGTGGCGAGGGGGCCTGAGCTCTGGTGCACAGGGCCAGGCTTGGGCTAGTCCCTCAGGCGGCCTCACCGTGGATGAGCTGCTGCTGGTCCTGGATCAGCTGCTCGCACAGTAGCCGGTGCTGGTGGTAGCGCTGGATGACGAAGTCCTTCTGGCACAGCAGGTTCTTCCTGCGCAGGCTGTGGGCCTGCAGCTCGGTGCTGCCCACCTCCAACTCGTGCACGCGGCAGAGCAGCTGCAGCACCTCCCGCTGCTCCGCGCTGATGCTCTGGCCCGGGAGCAGCCGCTCCAGCTGGGACGCCTTCCTCTTGGCGTGGGCCAGGCGCTGCTCCAGCCCGGCCTAGGAGGGGGAGGCGGCGAGGGCAGTTGAGGCGGTGCCCTGCTCAGTGCCCATGGCTGGCCCTGAGTCTGACCTGTGGCATGGCCAGTGCCGCTCTGCTAATCCCTCACCCTGCACCCTGCACAGGCAGGCCGAGTGCTGCGGAAGTGGCCCGACTCTGAGCCCGCTCGGAAGCCCACTTCCCACAATGCCTCCACCACCTCCACCCCCCCCCACGTGCAGGACGGCACCCCTGGGTCAGAGTCAGGCCAGGTGGATACATAAAAGTGACCACAGATATAGACCAAAAGCAGAGGGCTTTCCCTGCATGTGTGAGTGTGGGTTCCATTCCCACAGCACACACACACACTCACACAGACACACTAACACATACACACACTCACATAGACACACTAACACATACACACACTCACACACAGACACACACATACTAGTACACTTGTACACACACACACACACAACACACACTCCCACACACTCCCAGTGGGAGCACACTAATATGCTGACACACGCTCACACAAGGCCCCATGTTCCCTCTCCCGGTCACATTCATAATCTCAGGACATACATGCAAGCTGCCTGCATGGGCAGCAGGAAGGCCTCCCATCCGTCTGGGGTGGGGGGGCCACACCTGGGGGTGCTCAGGGGTCACGCCTGGTGGTGCTTGAGGACCCATAAGGACTGTTGGCAGAGTGAGACCCCCACCTTGAGGGCTGCATTTTTCCGTTGCTCAGCAAGAAGTATGTTGACTTCCTCCCGGGCCAGTGCCACCTCAGGCGGCTCTGCACCCTCCTCTCCATCCCCGTCCCCATCAGCCTCTGCCAGCTCCTCATCCTTCATGGATGCGGGGTCCCGGGGTTCCTGGTGACTCCTCTCTCGCTCCCAGCTGCAGCCAAGACAGGGGATGTCAGAGACCGGGGGTAGGTGACCCACAGCAGGCTGCATGCACCCCTTGTCCCAGAGGCCCGGAGGAGGCGGAGGATGGGAAGTCTGACCCCGGGTGGTAGGGAAAGCAGAGGCCTGGAGAAAATGAGGTTCAGTTAGCTCGCCCACTTCCTCCACACTGGAAGGTCCAGGCCCCCTCCACCTGCCCTCCGAGAGCGGACATGCAGGCAAGGCCTGTGTGTGTGGTCAGCTGAGTCCAGCAACAGGAGCTGTGAGGATGTGCGGGTGGGCTCTCTGGACACCCGTGTCCCTTCTGCCAGCTGCTCTAGACTCCAGCTGTGAGGGGCTGGAAGCCGGCTGCCCACGGGGCCAGCTTTGCCCGGGGTGGGCAGGGCAGGGGGCGGGGTCTGGCCTGGGAGCAGCTGCTGCTCACTCAGCAATGGTCAGCAGGTGGCGGGACATGTCCACATGCAGCTCGATGTGGCCGTTCTCCAGCTCCACCAGGCTGCGGCGCATCTCCAGCTGCTCCTTGAAGGCCCCGATGAGCTGAGCCCGGATCTTGCTCATCTGCAGGTGGCTGTCCTCTCCATCAAGGGGGGTCACTGGGACTGCGGGAGGAAGGGAGCAGGACCATTAGTCATGTGGACCTCTAAGCTTGCTGCCCCCAGGAGGCTCCCAGCTGCTCTCCAACTGGGCTGTTCTTTTTTCAGAGCTCCTGTTCTTTTCCTGTGCAGAAAGTTCCCTGAAGCTGCCCAGGAGCTGAGGCAGGCAGGTCATGTAGCATTGTCCACATTGTCCCCTCATTTTGGAAGACTCCCTAAATGCCTGCAACCTGAGATGGCACAGACAGTTCCCAGCATATCTGGGTAGGGACCATCGCCGTCATTCCAACAAAGGTTTGGGGGACCGGAGAGATAGTACAGTAGGGGGTGGAGACTTGCCTTGCATGCGGCCAATACAGGTTTGATCCCCCGCACCCATATGGTCACCTAAACCTGCCAGGAGTGATTCTTGAGTGCAGAGCCAGGAAGTAAACCCTGAGTGATTCTGGGTGTGGCCCAAAACAAACAACAAAAAGAACAAAGTTTGGGGGAGCGTTTACACTGATGAGGCTGACCTGCCTCCCAGGTGCCCGCACACCTGGTTCTGGGATATTGAGGTACCTTATTTTAGGGGGGACTACTCCTGGCCGTGCTCAGAACTTACTCCTGACTCTATGCTCAGGAGTTCCTGGTGGGGATCGGGGGACCATAGTGGGGATGCCAGGGATTAAACCCTGGTGGACTGAGTGCAAGGCCAGTGCCTCCATGATGTACCATGTTTCTGCCCCCAAAAGAGTTTTTTTTTTTTTACAGAATTTGTGGATATGAGATATATCCCTGGACTGTGTGGTGTGAGTTTTGCCTCAATAAAAAAGTGTTTAACTGCATTAGATGTTAGCATTAGAAGGTTCTGAAAACTGCTCTATTTGCAAACTATTTGTAAATCGAAAAGTATTTCAAAATAAAAACACTAGTTTACTTAATCTGAGAGAAAGATTAAATTATGGGAGGAGGAGCTGGAGCAATAGCACAGTCGGTAGGGCATTTGCCTTGCATGCGGCCGACCCAGGTTCAATTCCCAGCATCCCATATGGTCCCCTGAGCACCACCAGGAGTAATTCCTGAGTGCATGAACCAGGTGTAACCGCTGTGCATTGCTGGGTGTGACCCAATAAAGCAAATAAATAAATAAAGGGAGGCACTGTAGCACTGTCCTCCCTTTGTTCATCAATTTGCTTGAGCGTGCAACAGTATAACGTCTCAACAAACTGGGATATTTGTTGTTACTGTTTCTGGCATATGGAGTAGTCATGGGGATAAAGGAAGCAAGAAGAAATAAAACCCCTAGACCGCCCAACCCCAAGAAGGCTCCAGGGTGAGCTTGCTGAGGATGGGGCCTGGCCAAGGGTGGTGGGCAGGGCCAAGGAAAGAGCGTGGCCACCAACAATGGGAGGGGCCAAGAGCAGTGGGCGGGGCTCGGGTGGGGTGAAAGATGGGGTGGGCCGAAGATGGTGGACAGGGCCCAGCGCAGCGGGCGGGGCCAAAGATAGTGGGCGGGGCCTCGGGTAGGCGGGGAAGACCACGGATGGGGCGTGGTCTAGTCCAGGACCAGTGGGGCCTGGCAGGTCCTACCTGGTGCATCTCTGACGCTCGGGTTGCTTTTCTCCTTTGCCTGCTTCTCAATTTTGGATTTGAGGTGCTCAATCTCCCTGCGCAGGTCAGAGATGACGTCCGTGTACTGCGCTATGTGGTAGGACACGCTCAGCAGGTTCCTCTTGACCTGCAGGGGTGGGAGCCGAGGTTCTGGTCCCCAGGAGGCCCAAAGCCCACACAGCTCAGCAGCAGTGGACGCCAAGCCACGCTGGGCCACGGAGCTGAGGGCCGAGGACGCTGTGCCACCCACAGCCCTGAGGTCCTGGGGGCCAGATTCCAGAGACAGCTGGGGGTGTGACTGGGTGTTGGGGGTTAGTGAGGACATTTTCCATTTGAGACAATGGAAAGTTCTGGAGATGGATGGTGAGGGTGGATGTGCCGTACTCAATGCCCTGAACTGCACACTTAAATAGTTTGGATTTTAGGGGGAGAGTGGGTCACACCCAGTGATGCTCAGGGGTTACTCCTTGCTCTGTGCTCAAGAATTACTCCTGGTGGTGCTCAGGGGACCATATGGGATGCCAGGGATCTAATCTGGGACAGCTGAGTGCAAGACAGCGCCCTACCTGCTGTACTATCTCTCTGGCCCCTGATAGTTTGAATGTGCCGGGGGCAGGTGCTTGCCTTGTATAGGGTACCCTAAAACAGCACTGTAGCACTGTCTTCCCATTGTTCATCGATTTGCTCAAGTGGGCACCAGTAACGGCAAGAAGATAAAAAGAAAAGAAAGGAAAAGATAGGGATGGAGAGATAGTACAGGGCTTAGCACACTTGCTTCCTTGTATGCAGTAAAACCCTGTTCAATACCCTGTTCAAGCCCTGCACCCCATAGGGTCTCCTGTGCCCCGCCAGCAGTAAGCCCTGAGCACTGCTCGGTGTGTCCCTAAGACAAAGCAAACAAACAATCTGGAAGAATAGAAAGAAAAGAGAAAGAAAATCTGGGGCTGAGGAAATGACTGAGTGCAAGTTTTCCTTGCAGGAGGCCCGAGTGCTCCCACCAGGAGCCCTACTGGGTGTGGTGCTAAAACCAAACCAAGCCACAACAATCTTGAAATGCTCAGTTCTAGGTTATGGGTATTTGATACAATAACAACATCAGGCTTTCACACTCATGTCTCTGTGTGTCTCTGTATGTCTCTGCATGTCAGTGTATCTCTGTGTGTCTGTGTGTCTCTGTGTGTCTCTGCGTGTCTTTGTGTGTCTCTGTGTGTCTCTGCGTGTCTGTGTGTCTCTGCGTGTCTCTGTGTGTCTCTGCGTGTCTGTGTGTCTCTGCGTATCTCTGTGTGTCTCTGTGTGTCTGTGTGTCTCTGCATGTCTCTGCATATCTGTGTGTCACTGCATGTCTCTGCATGCTTCTGTGTGTCTCTGTGTGTCTCTGCGTGTCCCTATATGTCTATGTGTCTCTGTGTGTGTCTCTGCATGTCTGTGTGTCTCTGCGTGTCTGTGTCTCTGCATGTCTCTGCATGTCTCTGTATGTCTGTGTCTCTGCGTGCCTCTCTGTGTGTCTCTGCATGTTTCTGTGTGTGTCTGTGTGTCTCTGATGTCTCTGCGTGTATCTGTATGTCTGTGTGTCTCTGTGTCACTGTGTGTCTTCTCTAGTGTATCCCTCTGCATGTCTCTGCAGTTCTTCCTCACGGTCTCCCTCCAGCACTTGCCCACAGAGCCAGCAGCCGTGACCTCACGGAGTCGCCTCACACCCCTTCATCCTCTGAAGGGCTGTGAGACACTGCATCTCTCCAGGTGGGGTTTGGCCTCCTCTCACTGCTCAGGGGCCCCAGAAGCACCTCTGGTTGGGTTTGCTGGTGGTGTCCAGCTTAGTGGACACTGGAGAATCCAGCTCAGCACTGGCCAGTGACCTCTCCCAAGTGACTGCTAGGGGCCAGCATGTCCTACATAAGCAAGGAGTGGCTGCAGGCTCCTTCCCACAGACATGGAGTGCCATGATGTGGATGAGACTGTGGCTCTGTGTGGGCAGGACTGGCCATGGGCCTGGGAGGAGCCCCTCTCTGTCAGTGGGGGGGCAGGGGTGAGGGGCATCAGGAGAGAGGGAAGAAGAGACCAGATCACATGCACCACGGCTGTCAGGTGCAGGCCCTAAGCCTGACACCCAGCCCTATGGGAAACGGGAGTCTCGCTGCAGACCAGACGAGGGCCAACAGCCCCGGCACGGGGTGTGGGTGGGGCTCACCCTGGTCTTGATGTTCTTGGCCCTGTAGGCATACAGCAGGGTGTTCCTCGACTCCTCGAAGTGCGTGCTGGCCGGGCTGATGTGGGCGATCATCACAGTCTGGCTGTTCCCCCCGAGGGCATCCTGTGGGGTACAGGCACCACTGGGTGACAGTGCAGGACCCACCCCAGACCCAGTGCCAGCCAGGGTGGGCCCCAGGGGAAACCGAGTGCTGGAGTTTACCCAGCCTGGGCCTGGGACTATGGGGACAGCCAAGCCACGTGGACAGGACACTGGTTGTGGCTTCA
This sequence comes from Sorex palustris, assembly GCA_028565675.1. Lineage (NCBI taxonomy): Eukaryota > Metazoa > Chordata > Mammalia > Eulipotyphla > Soricidae > Sorex > Sorex palustris. The sequence continues at coordinate 2,099 of JAOXYA010245930.1, read as the reverse complement.
CAGCTCTCTCTCCTCTCCGCCTGCCAGGCTATGATGGGCATGCAGGGGTTGTGGCATGGTCAGACCGGGGCCAGATAGCTGCCCACTCCTGGAGGGACACAGGCCCCGGCCAGCCATGCTTGGAAGGATGGCTGCTCCGGGCTGGGCAGAGAACGAGTGTCCTGGAAGGGCCCTGGCTGCAGAAGCTACTGACACTTGTGCCCCAGCCCCTGGCCCTGCCTGCGTCCCCGTGCACCCCACCCCGTGCCCCCGCGCCCTCGCCCTGCGCCCCCACACCTTCAGCAGGCGCGTGAGTTTGCTGTCCCGGAAGTTGACGTACTGCGTGCGGCCACCACCCTTCTCACTGAGCGCGTTGATGCAGTTCCCTAGCGCCAGCAGCGAGCGGTTGATATGGGCACCCTCCTTCATCCTCTTTCCTCGGTTCTGGGTCTGTGCCCAGAAAGCAGGGGTGGAGGTGAGGGCTGCAGCCCGGAGGGGTGCCGTGACACCCCCAAACCAAACCAAACCAAGCCAGGCAACCAGGGCTCAGTCTGCCAATTGATTAGATTCAAACTCTGGGACTGGCAATGGCCATGCAGGAAGATGCACCCCCTTCTTAACAGATTCCTGAGCAGAGCTGGGAGTGAGCCCTGAGCACTGCAAACACCTGCACCCACATCTGACTCTGTGGTCCCACCCTGCCCTCCCACATCCTGCAGGACCGCTAACGGGGACAGAGTGAGGGACGCTGCATGGACAGGCCCCTGAGCTGACCCTGCCTGCCTGAGGACCTTGGGCACCTGTGTCCTCTCCTAAGACTTTCGGGTCTGCATGGTAACACAAGCCTCCTCTCTGGAGATGTGACCGTCCTTTTCTGTGGCCACCTCTGGATCTGGGGCTTGCCTTCCCTCCCTCCCCCAGGCCCCTGGATGATGCTAGATTTCGCAGTGTTCTGGATCGAGGCCAGCCCTGCGTGTTCCTGCCCCCCACCCCGAGCACTGAGGGTGGAGCAGGGGAATGAGAGAGTAATGAAACTTCTCAAGGATCCAGGCTCAGATGAAAGCAGAGGACAACACAACTTGCACCAGACGCCTGAGGTGGGGGCCAGCTCACGGTGGGGAGGAGCCATACTCCCAAGGAAGGAATTGGTGTTCCAACCAGGGCGAAACCTGCCCTTGGGAAGGCCGGGGAAGGTGCACCCCCGTCTGTCCCATCTGCTCTCCCAACACCCCTCTGTACCGCCAGTGTCCCTCGGGGCTCAGCCGGGACCCTGCATCTCAGAGTGCTCCGCCCTACGCTGGCCAGTGTTGGGGGCCCGTGGCAGGGCAGGCACCTGGGACGCGCGCTCCGAGCCGGCTAGGTCCACCAGGAAGAGCCGCCCCACGCGCACTTCTTCTGCCAGGTGGGTGCCGCGGCAGCGCTGGCGCACTGTCACCTGCAGCACGGCGTGGGAACGTGAGGATGTGGTGTTGGCAGCTGTGGGCTCCTGCGTGCGCTGTCGGTTGCCCTTGGTGAGCAGCTGCATGATCTGGGGACAGGCAGAGAGCAGGAGACGCAGCCCCCAGGGAGCCTGTCAGAACCCAGGGAGGGGTGGCCCCCCAAGAGAGGGTGGCTCTGTGCCCCGGGCCCCAGGCCCCCACCGTGGGGGGCCACAGCAGGGTCTGTAGAGCCAGTGTCAGGGCTGGAGCAGGTGCCGGAGTGGACATGCCCTGGCTAGTAGGCATCACCCGGGGCCCTCAGCTCCATGGGATGGGCCCTTGTGGTCCCCTAGAAATGCTCACAGCTGGCCCTCCTCCTGGGCAGCACTGGGACAAAGTTACCGAGATGCTGGAGGACTCTGGTTTGTGCCTGCAGAGAGGGTCTGGAGGGTTCCTGGGCTGTTTCTGGACTCCACGGATGGGCTGAGAGCTCTGGTGGGAGTGCACTGAGTGCAGGGGTGATGGGGATAGTGCTGAGTACAGGGGTGAGGGGAGAGTGCTGAGGTGCAGGGGTGAGGGGAGAGTGCTGAGGTGCAGGGGTGAGGGGAGAGTGCTAAGGTGCAGGGGTGAGAGACAGTGAGAGACAGAGAGAGAGAGAGAGAGAGAGAGAGAGAGAGAGAGAGAGAGAGAGAGAAAGCAGGC
>JAOXYA010245377.1:0-19636 GCA_028565675.1 Sorex palustris | reverse complement strand
GCGAGATACTCTCGGTAGCTTGCCGGGCTCTCCGAGAGGGGCAGAGGAATCGAACTCGGGTTGGCCATGTTGGCCGCGTGTAAGCCCAACCACTGTGCTATCGCTCCAGCGATAGCACAGTGGTTAAGATTATCCAAAGAAAAGTGGATAAGATTATCCAAAGTGGATAAGATTATCCAAAGAAAAGATATATTAAAAAAAATCCCTTACCTGTTGGTGGTAAGAACAATACTAGTAAAGATCCTCACCTTATTCCAAAAGCTATTTGGCAGCCGTAAGAAAAACACCAGCCCTCCTCACCCCGTCAGGCAATATGGCCAATGGGAGCTTGATCAAAAGTGGTCTGTGAATTAGGCAGGAATGCATCGGCAATGGGTAAAGACGGGCCATAAAAGTGACAAACTTGCATTTCTCTCTGAAAGTGGCTCCTGAGGGAATCTTTGCCAGAGAAATTAAAACCAGAGATTAAAAGAAATAACTATCAGGAAGTAGGTTATGGACGAAATTGCTGCACCGTGCTAGAGCAGAGACATGCCCATGGCGAGCAGGGCCCTCCCGCAGCTGCTGGGAGAGGCAGAGGAGCCAAGCCTGCAGCTGGGGGGAAAGGGTGCTGGGTGGGGTAGGGCAGGGGGCCCAGCTCAAGGCGGGCACCCCGGGGCGAGCACAGGGCTGGGGGAGCAGGTGGAGGGGAGAGAGGGAAGCCCCCAGGCTGCGTCCCGTCCGGTGTGACCACTCCTCTCTCTTCCTCCTTGCTTTCAGCGAGGCTCTCGTTCCTCTGCATCTGGACGTTAGTCACCGTGCGTGTGGCTCCACGCACAGGCCCACCCCAGCTCCACTCGAACGCCTGGGCCTCAGCTGTGAAGATCCTCCCCAAAGTGCTCAACCCTCAGGCTTCGGCCTCCGGGTGCCGGTGCTCGGAAGCGAGCCCGGGCGGCCCCCTGCAGAAATGGCTCAGCCCCCCAGTTCCCACATGCTCTGTGTGTTTGGGGGACACACCCCAAAGTGCAAGGCCACTCCCGGCAGTGCGGGGGTCCTCTCAGGGCGGGGCTGAGCCTGAAGACCACCCCTGTGAGTGAGTGCTCGCCCTCGCGTGCCCCGAGTGCGCAGGCTCCTGACACGGAGAGGGAGGGAACTTGCAGCCAGCCAGTGGGGCAACCCACGGCCCGGCTCCTGTCCTCTCCCTCTTTCCTCCTGGACCTTCGCTCACCGATGGGTGCTGGCCCCACCCCCTTTCCATCTGCATCCTGCACCCTAGACCCCCCACCCCGTGGCAAGCTACCTTAGGGTGGCTCTTATATGCGCCAGTGGGGGCAGGGCAGGGTGGTCAGAGCCTGGAGAGGCCTGGACCTTCCCTCCTGGGGGACTCCTGGCCTGCGGGCGGCTCCCGCAGTGCACTTGCTTTTTGTTTTGGTTCGTTTGAGGGGGGCCCACCCTGGCGATGCTCAGAGGTTATTCCTGGCACGCAGGAACACTCCTTACAATGCCCAGAAGACCACATAGGATGCGGGGATTGAACCCAGGTTGGGCTCGTGCAAGGCCAATGCCACAGTCCAGCACTTGCCTTGTTGGTGAGGGTCCTGAACATCGCCCCTTCCCTGGGGAGTTTCTCCCTCCTTTACCTGGAGAACTGACCCCCACCCAGCACTCTTCTAACCTTTTCGGAGTATTTTGCAGCAGATCCTGGCCAGTTTCTCTGTGTGTGAAAGTAGCATGTGTGTGTGGGGGGGGTAAGTGCAGGATACAGCTCTATGGTAGAGGCCGTGCCTGCAGCACACACGGCCTTTGACCTTCCTGCCGGGCGGGGGGGGGGCAGGGAGGGGACACCCTCAGCAGTGTGAGGGGTCATTCCGAGCTGCTCAGGGCACCGTTCAGTGCCAGGAATTGAACTGGGGGCTCCTGGATGTGAGTCACATGCTCAGCCCTCCAATGCTCCCTGCCCCACCAGAGGGCTGTTCTGCTTCTGGACTTGACGTATCGATTACCGAGAGGTATATTAAAATCTGCTTCCATGTTAAATCGGTCAATTTCTCCTTCTAGCTTTGCCAAGTTATGCATAATCCCATTAGAAGCTATCTTATTACCCATGCAGTCATCTTTATCTAATTGAACCTTTTTATCAATATGTTATGATCCTCTGTTTTTATTATATTGTGCTTTTCCCCAGCCCTAACTTATGTAATAGCAATTTTCCCTTGAAAAATGTTAAGGACTGCATATGGAGAACCCACAACTTAATTAACTTGTCCTCTGTTATTGAACATTTATTGTTTCTAAGTTTCCACTTTTATAAATCACACAGTAATGAGCAGCTTTGCATAATTTTGATTATCTTTTTTTTCTGGGTAAAATTTCTACAGTGGAACGATGAGGTCAGGTAGAAGAATGTTGTGCTTTGCCTTTAGGGTTTGGGGCCTACCCGGCTGGTTCCAGAGTAGCAGCTGGGGTCACTCCCAGCACTGCGTGGGAGCATGTGCTGGGGCCCAGCCCTGAGCGCTACCTTTCCTTTCGGCGTTGGGGCGACGCTGCTATACTTGTCAGACATTCAGCGCTTGCAGCCCAACTGTACTGGGGTGGGGGCATCCGGTCACACTAGGGCAGTGTGGGTCCCGCTCTGATGGTGGCTCCTGGCGTGGGGGCAGGCAGGCTCCTGGGAGCAGCATTTATGGCGTGACAGATAGATTATTCCCAGAACGCTGCTAATCAAATTAAGGTGTTTGGTGCAGGGCCTGGAGAGGCAATGCGGGTCCAAAGGTTGCTGCCTGTCCATGCGCAGCACCACATACGACCCCTTAAAGGCGCCAGGAGCGATCCCTGAGCACAGGGGCAGAAGGCAGGCCCGGGCATCACTCGGTGTGCCCCCAACAAAACCAAACCTGTGGCCTGGAGCGCAGCCTGGGGGCAGTCCCACCATCACACCACCCCTGGCCCCTAGATGCCAACCAGCTGGGTTTGTTTTCAGTACAGAGTGCTCGCCTGGCTCTGTCCTAGGGTCCCCCGGAGCTTCTGGCCCCCGTCCCCACCAGGCCCCCCTGTTTCTGTGCTGGGCCAACCACCTGTAGCTGCACGCTGTTCAGCTCTGTCTCACAGCTGGGAACCCATGGGGGTAGCGAGCTCAGCTCTGACCCCATTAATTAAAGCACTTACTGTGCTCTCGACACACACGCCTCCACTTACTGGGACAGCACAAGGGCCCTCCAAAGGAGGTACAAGGGGCGGGAGCGGTAGCACAGCCAGGAGGGTGTTTGCCTTGCACGTGGCCGACCCAGGTTCAATTCCCAGCATCCCGTATGGTCCCCCAAGCACCGCCAGGAATGATTTCTCAGTGCAGAGCCAGGAGTAACCCCTGAGCATTGCTGTGTGTGACCCAAAACTAAAGCAAAACAAAACAAAAGCAGATTACTCCCATGGGGATTGAAATTCAGAGGACTCTAAGCGGCCATCTTCCCCGAGCTGGTCGGCAGGGGGCAGCAGAGCCAACACGCTCCAGAAGCCCCCCACCTGGGACCTTCAGGAGCCCCGGGCGGAGTTTCCTCTGCAACGGTTGCTCTGGTTTACTAGCAAACCTAAAACTAGATTATTCAAGAAAATAAACATTAACTCAACCTCCACTTGCTTCGTTCAGGGTAGAAAGACGATGAAGCAAACAGACCTTTGAACTTGGCCCTTTCTGCCCTGGGTTCCATCAACAGCACCCGGGAACATGGCTTTCCTGGGCAACTTCGGCCCACAGCGCCTCAGGGGGCCTTCCCAGCACCGTTTGTGGGAACCACGCCCCGAAAAGGCCTCCAGCCCCCCCCCACACACACCCAGTTCTGGTTTGGGAAAACTCTGCATGTCCCGGCAGAGTCTCGGTCTTGCTTCCATGGGGGTCTCATAGCTGGGCTCTCGGGCCTCGCCACCCCCAGGCAGAGTGTCCTCTGCCTCCCCCTCAGCTGTTGTTTGCAGGGAGTCCTCCCCTGCCCAGGGACCCTAGACAGCCAGGCCGGTGAGGTCAAGGGGGCATGCCGCGCCATGGGTCAAACCTGGGGCCCCAAGGAGGCAGCCCTTTGAACGCTCTCCCAGCCCTGGAGTCTCTCTCTCTCTCTCTCTCTCTCTCTCTCTTGCGTTTTGGGTCACACCCGGCAATGCTCAGACGCTCAGCGGTTCCTCCTGGCTTTGCCCTCAGGAATTACTTCTAGTGGTGCTGGGGGGGACCCTATGGGATGCTGGGAATCGAACCCGGGTCGGCCACGTGCAAGGCAAAGGCCCTACTCGCTGTACCATGGCTCCAGCCCCTGGAGTCTCCCTTTTTAAAAAGGCTAAAAGTGCTAGTGCTTTCTTCTCAAAAGTTCTAGAGTGGGCCCCGGATGCTGATTATCTCTCTTGGTCAGCCGCGCTGTTTCAACCCTTTGAACATACAGCCACCCACAGCGTGTGGGGGCTGACTCCCGGCTCTGTGCTCAGAGGTCACTCCTAGAGATGCTGGGGGGACACCTGGGATGCCAGGGTCCAAGCTGGGCCAGCAGGGTGCAGGCAAGTGGCTTCCCGTGGGCTCTCCCCCTTCCCCGGGCTGGACCCCAGCATCCCAGCACACACTCCCCGCAGGGCTCTCTGCCTCGGGGAAGCCTCCGGGCCAGCCTCAGGGCAGCTGCTCGGAAGCAGAAAGGCTTGGAGGGCGGCCACCCCCCACCCCCCAGCAGTTTCCTCCAGGCCCTGCAGGCTGCAGTGAGCATGTGTGGGAGGGGGCATGGGGTCTCCGGACAGGAGCTCAGGGACGGCGAGCAGGGCGCAGACACGGGGCCAGCGGGATCCTCGGGGCTGCTGTCTCTGCCAGCGTGACGAGGCTGCTGGCCCGAGGCAAGGGCCTCCTCCGCTGCCCACCCGGCCACGTGGTGGCCTCACTGCATCCCGAGGTGCAGGAGCCGTGGTGAACGCGGGGTCCTCTCCATCACCACACAGGCGGGAGGCGGTGCAAGGGGCCCGCCCGCCTCCCTTTCGGGAACCCACGGTCCCTGAACCCTCCCCTTTCTAGGGCAGCCCCAGCTAGGGGACCCCCTCTCTCTAGGGGACCCCCTCTCTAGGGCACCACCTTTCTAGGGGATCCCAGGCCCGGAGGAACGGCTGTGGGCATGGCAGGAGACTGCATTGTAAGGCTCCTCGGGTCTTCTGGCATCCGCCAAACTTGGGAATTGCTGAGCGTTAGTGTCCCGACCCCAAGGAGGTTGTACAGGCACAGCACTGAGCACCCGACCAGCAGGACGCCCACCTCGCCCCTGCGCTGGGGTTGCAGAGCCTCCGCCCTGTCTCTGAGGAGTGTAGAGACTGGCCCCCAGCTTCACCCACACCGTGCTGCATGAATCTGGCAGGACCGTGCATCTGCCTCGCAGGCGGCGTTCAAGCGGCACTGGCTTCCTCCAGCAGCTCTGCCGCCAGGCTGGCTTCCGACTGGAGCAGAGGCTACAAGCTCTCCTCAGCAGCCTCCCGCGGTCTACCACTAGGCCTTTCTGGCCCAGCTTATGTCCGAGTCCTTCTTGTGTGTTGCCCGGGGCCACCTCGGGCAGTGGTGCTGGACACGGTGTCCTGCGTGCGCAAGCCTGGGTCCACCACCAACCTCCTTGGCTTGGCCTCACTTTCGTTTCTTTGTTCTGTTCTTGGGAGCTCTGGGGCCATACCTGGTGGCGCTCAGGACTTAGCCCTGACTCTATACCCGGGGATCACTCCTGAGGTGCTCTGGAGCCATCTGTGCTGGCCTTTGACCTGGACAGGCCCTCTCCCTGCTGCTCTCCCACTCTGCCCTGTGGGCCTGTGGGCCGCTTGAGTCACCTGGTCACTCTCCCCAGCATCTTCCAGCCACTGCGCTGCCCCTCAGCGCCCTCATTCCTCTCCCTGCTGCCACACTGCCCGAGGAGAGAGGGCTGCTGGGGAGTTGGGGGTCCACGTACTCTTGGGAACTCGGCCCGCCAGCCAGGAGGAGAGTCCAGTCCTCCCCTAGCGAGGGCACGGCTCTGCGGGAAGGGGCGCAGTGGGGTGATGGTGACTCCAGCACAGCCCCGAGAGTTCTGCGACTCCTGTCTCAGCCACGGCACTCACTGCTCAGGAAGCCATGGCCGTGTCACGCAAACACATCCCACAGAACGTTGTAGGGTTCAGGAGTCAGGACCTCCAGCCCTGTCACCCACCAGTCCACTTCCCTTGGGGGTGCTGGGGTGCCAATTTACCCACCCCCACGGAGCTTTCAGATCCTGCAGCCCCAGGAGAGGCCACGTCGCTGCCAGGGTGTGAGAGTGAGCTGCACTGCCTTCAGCCATCGGGTTCGGAGTTGCTTGTTATGTGGGAGCAGGTGACCAGCATGAGTTGGCACAGATAGACACAGGTTGGCACTGCCTAGCATGGCTTGGTAAAGGTTGACACTGCCAGACACAGGTTGGCATCTCATGGCATGAGTTAGTATGGATTGGCATCAACTGATATAGCTAGCACAGACTAGCATCAGATGGCACGACTGGATGCAGATTGGCATGGTTGGCACCAACTGGAATGGTTTGACACAGGCTGGCATCACCTGTCACAGGTGACACAGGCTGGCATGAATTGACATATGTTGGCATGGACTGTCATTGACTGGCATGGGTTGGTGATCAACACAGGTTGTCATGGATAGACAACAACTAAGCATGGTGTCACTGACTGGCACAGGTTGGCAATATTGACACCACTTGGCATAGGTTGGTACCAATTGCATGGTTGCTGCTGTCTGACATCACCTGGCAGCAGCTGGCATAGCCTGGCATGATTTGGTGCATTTTGGCAGGTCTGGCATAGGTTGGCAAGCATGGCATCTACTACAATGGACTATCATAGTTTGGCATAGATTGGCACTAGCTGGCACTAACTGGCACAGGCTGATAGCAGGCATTAACTGACACAGATTGACACAGATTGTGATGGTCTGTGTTGGCACATGTTGGCGTTGGTTATAGTTGGCTGGTATGGGTTTACACTACCTGGCAAGGCTGACAACACCTGTCATGAGTTGCTAAGACTGCACTGCCTGGACCAGGATGTCATAGGCTGACACAGACTGGCATGGGTTGGCACAGGCTGGCATGGTGCTGTCTGACCCCGCCCAGCACAGTTAACATGAGCTAGCTGGCACTCACTGGCACAGCCTGTCATAGGGGTGTCAGTGCTTCAGGCCGACCTCATATGGTATAAACTACCATGTCTGACACCAACTGGTACTCCTGATATGGACTGACACTGCCTGGCACATGTTGCCAGACACCATAATGGTCCCTCGAGCATCACCTGGAGAGACCCCTGAGCACCACCGGTGTGGCCCAAACCACCCTCCCACCAAAAACAAAGAGTTCTCTTCCCCTTTTGGTGGAACTTTCCAGATGCATCTTCCTACGCTCTGCACTCTAAGAGTCTTGTTCCTGAGGCTTGAGGCGAATAACTCTTCCCAAATCATCTTGGCCCTTCAACCCTCTTTATCACTCTAACCCAGGAGTCAGAGCTCCTTGGGAAGTTCCCACAGTGCTCCTGCTTCCCTAACTGCTGAAGCCAACCTTTCATTTTCACTGTCCCTGTCCCTGTCCCCCCGTTGTTCATTGATTTGCTTGAGCGGGCCCAAGTAATGTCTCCATTGTGACACTTGTTACTGTGTTTGGCATATCAAATACATCACGGGTAGCTTGCCAGGCTTTGCCATGTGGGCCAGATACTCTCTGTAGCTTGCCGGGCTCTCTGAGAGGGGCGGAGGAATCGAACCTGGGTCGGCCATGTCGGCCACGTGCAAGGCAAATGCCCTACCCGCTGTGCTATTGCTTAATATTTTCTATTCTGTGTGTGTGTTTTTTTAAGACTACACCTGTGGTGCTCGGGGCTAACTACTGGACCATATGCGGTGTCAGAGCACCCAAGGTCAGTTGTGTGCAAGGCAAACACCTTACCCCTGTCCTGTCTCTCCAGCCCCCATTTTTCTAATTTTGTCCTCCCTCCCTCTCCTTCCCTGCTCTGTTCGGTGGTCAGGGGTCACACCCTTGGCCAGGTGCCTGCTGACTGTGCGCTCCGGTGTGCGCCCATTCTAGTGCAGCGCTCAGAGTTGGCCGCAGGCTTTAGTCTTGGCACTCCCATGCATGTCACATGCATGCTCATTTGCACACTGGAGCATCCTGGCGTGGCACTTACTCACGTGAGATGTGGTGTCACTCCCGGCCAGCTGTGGTCGTGGGCGACAACAGAACAAAAACTGTCAACCTCATTCAGCAGGGCAGGTGCTTTGGCCACTGAGCCCTCTCTGGGGCCAGCCGCAGGCCTTAGAGACCAGAAGTGTGGTTTTGTGGGTTGTTTTTTTCCCCAGTGTATGGGTCACACCTGGCGGTGCTCAAGGCACTGTGTGGGAGATCGGAGGTGGAGCCGGGGCCAGGACCGTGCACGGCCAGTGTTACCACTGCACCGTCTCTCCAGTCCAGGAGACCTAGGATTTCCTGCTGGAGAAAGGGCTGAGCTTACCGAATAAAGGAAAAGCTCTTTCCTTTAAAAAAAAAAAACTATTAAATTTTATTAGAGCACCATGAATTACAAAGTTATTCTTGGTTGGGTCTTTGCTATCCAACGTTCTAACACTGGTCCTGCGAACATGTGCCCAGGTCCATCTTCCTTCTCCCTCCACCAACCCCACTGGCTCTTGGCAGGGGCCTTCCAAGTTGGCTTCTTAAAGCTCGGGTCCTGCGATTCCTGTGCTGCTGACTCTGAGGTGTGGCCACTCAGCTCTGCCGTTCCTCAACACCACCGATGTGCCTGAACCCCCTTGGCCCCAGCCCTGTTGCTTCTCATCTCTCTCTTCTCCCCTTCCCCTCCACTCTATTCCTCTTCTTCTTCTCCTCCCAATACTTCGGGGCTAAGGGTGTCCCATTGCATTTCCTCATCCAGCCACTCTAAATACCACCGATAAGTGCTATCAGCCTTTGTTTGCCCTTCTTTTGGCTCACCTCATTGAACACGATGTCTTAGGTTTGCTGAGAACCCTCTGTTCTATTTCCCATAGCGCCTGAACCAGACAGCATTCCCACCAACTGTGGATAAGTGTTCCATCTTCACACAGTTTGTCCCCAGTAGCTCTGGTGTGTGCCATTCTCACAGCGTGAGAGGGCACCTCATGGTTGTCTTGATTTGGCTCTGGCTAATAGGAAGTAACACAGGGCACATTTCTGTGCCTGTTGGCATCTGCCGGTTTCCTCAGAGCAGCCCCCAGAGCAGAGCCAAGGTTCTCGGAGCACTTGGACCTACTCTCCTGACAGTTTGTGCCCAGCTGCAGATTCCACGCCTGTCTCTCGAGCCCCGGCGCTCGCGGGAGGCCAGTCCAGGTCCCACCAACGGGGCGTGCTCACACTGAGGATTTGAGTCGAGGAGCACTGAGCTGCGACTGAGCACTGAGCACTTGCTCACATAGCACAGAGGTAGGTGCTTGTCTCACATGTAGCTAGCCCCTGTTGGGTCCCCAGCTCCACAGAGGCTCCTGGGCACTGCCAGGAGTGATCCCTGAGCACAGCTCGGTATGGACCAAAAGCTAAAAAAAAAAAAAAATTCTTCTTGGGAAATAACAAGCGGATCCTGCCCACGGTGTCTCCCTGCTGTTTGTACCTTTCCATGTGGCCACTCACCGTGTCACAGGCTTGCGTCCATTTTTATCGCCGCCAGCCTGGAGAGAGGGTGTCCTGCCCACCCATGGGCCCAGCTCAGGACAGCCGGCACGGGCAGCAGCGTGGCTTGGGCAGACTCTGTTCACATCACACTGAAATCAGGGCGTGGGGGTCTGGGGGTGGGAAGATGCGAGGCAGCAAGCCAAGGGCTACTCAGGGAGGGTAAATAGAGCCGGGCTTCCGGGAGCCCAAATTTGTTTGGTTTAAGAAAGGGGGGAGGAACACATTTTTATCTCTAACGCATTATGAAACCGACTGTGAAACTCACGTGGGGTTTAAATATAAATTGCAAATCTTCAAAGAAATTTTAGCTTACAGCTGGCCTTTTTGGGCCAAACCTTGCCTCCCCCACCCCCAGCTGGGACAGCACGTGAGGATGCTTCTGTAGCAAAGCTGGGATCTGAGTGCCTGTGGGTGGCAGAGCCACTACCGGGAGAGAAAGACCGAAATACAGCCAGAAGACAAAAAAAAAAAAAAACAAAAACCCACGTTTCCCCCCTTCCTCCATAGTGCCCCCCCAACCCCCTCCCACAAGCCCAGCTTGGGAGCTGGCATGCTGGGACGTCCTGCCAGGTGTCAGAGAGTCCCTCAGGCTAGTGAGCTCCTCAGGATTTCTTTGGCAAGGGTTTGAAGAGTCTTCCGTGTCCTTCAATGCCCTTTAAGGGAGGATTCACACAGCACATTTCTGCCTGATTTTCCATCCTGAGTCCCTGCTGAAGTCTCCCTTGGAATTCTTTGTCTCACTGCACAATGACAGGGATGCGACTGTCTTTCAGCTTCACCACAGGTGTCTTGAACTCACATCTCGCAGGTTAGAATCGGTTCCAGTCGTGGCTCTTCTGCTTCTGGGCACCTCTACCCGGGATGACAAGTCAGCTTCTGCGTCTGAACAGCCAGCGCTGGAAGCTAGCAGGGCACGTGATTCATTCAAGCAGCTGTGAAACGGGTGGGATCCTCTTACAGCCAATTCAGATCCAGGACCAAAGCCGACAGAGGCTGAGGGGGAAGGCGGCGACCCCTGGAGACAGGCGAGAGCCGCTGCGTGTGCGAGGACGCCCGTGTGCGGTTCCCTCACACCTTCACTCTGCTTTTCCTAAGATTGGTTGTTGGTTTCTCTTTTTTCAAGGTTTATTTCTGGAAGTGAAATTCTCGCCATATGGTGTCATTGTTTCTGAGGACACACTGATTTGCTGTGTCTGTTACGAGCTTAGGGTACCCGGGCAGTCAGAGGGCACTGTGTTTGGGGTGACCCCTAGACTCCCGGGTTGCGATACTTGTTCCACTGCTGAGTGAGGTGGGAAGCAGGCTGTGTCCCCATCCTGCGCCCAGCTCACTGCAGGGGGTAGTGGTAAGTGCCACGGTTAGCTCAACAGAAAATGAAATCGATTACATTAAATTGAATAGAAAACACAGCTCAGGAAGTTTTTTCAGGGGGAGGAGTGGCCACACTCGGTGATGTTCAGGGACTACTTCTGGCTCAGGGCTCACTCCTGGCAAGACTTGGGGACTATTATGTGGTGCCAAGATTGAACCAGGATTGGCTGTATGCAATGTAAGTAATAATACTCTGCACTATCTCTCCAGTCCCCAAAATCAAGGAGCAAGGGAACATAAAAACTAGGTAGCAAAAAAGATAAATGCAACAACCTCCAATAAAATTATCCTAAGAATCAAGCTAGATAATTTAAACTTGCCCTGAGTAAGATGTGAGTCTCAATTACCATAAACTATCAGGGAGAGAGAGACAGCGCAATGGACTAGGCACAAACCCGGCATGTCAGAGTTCTGAATCTGACCCAAACACCACTGGGAGTGTCCTCCACTCACTGAGCGGGTCCTCTGAGAACCACCAAGTGTGGCCCAAACCATCCGCACCCATAGCAAAAAGGGAAGGAATCAACCGAACAGTTGGTGCTCCCTACCATCAGTGACCTCACCCTGGCCAGTGGCAGCCCTGCTTCCCCACCACCTCGCTCATGTTGGTGGTCGCCGAATCCATGGGAGACGCGCTCGTGTTTCTGGACTGACTGCGATAACGGTGCTGTTCGCCCTTCCTTTTCTTCTGAAACAAGCTCTTTCCCAGCTGCTGCCACTGCTTCCTCTTCTTCCTCTTCCTCCTCTTCCTCTTCCTCCTCCTCTTCTTCTTCCCCTCCTGCTCCTCCTCCTCCTCCTTCTCCTTCTCTTTCTCTCTCTCTCTCCCTCTCCTTCTTCTTGCCACATTTGGCAGTGCTCAGGGCTTACACCTGGCTCTGCACTCAGAGCGAGTACCTTACCACTCCAGCTGAGCTCAGGGAACTGTGCGGGGTGCTAGAGATTGAACGGGACAGCCACGTGGAAGGCAAATGTCCTGGCACTGTGAAATGTCCCTTCTTTCCCAGCTCCTGAAGGAACCAGAGCCGGGTGCCGCTGGGGCACGAAGGCATCAGCTTAAGAACTCACACTCTCCTGGATGCTTCCTAAGCTGCGGTACCACCTTCCCAGCCTTCCCTCTGCTTGCAGGAGGGACCAGGGTTCAGATTCTCGTGCCTGCCAGTGCCTTGTGGTGGCACCAGGGCTGAGACTCAGGGCTGAGCTCGCCAGGCAGGTGTCTTCCGGGCGCTTCTCTGATGACACGGAACAGCGACTTTCTCGTGGTTTCCTCAACTCTGACTCCTCTTGCTGAATGTCTTGGCCTTCTGATCATCTCTGGCTGCTGGCACTGCTCCTCAGGGGTCCGCCCTGAGTGCTGGCTTCAGCCTCTTTGGAGATCTGAAACACTCCCGAAGCTTGGACAGAACATACAAGCCAATGGACCCCAAAGCAAGAGTGTGAGAGATCAGCCTTCCCAGTGGATATCCAAGGCTTCCACTGAAGAATTCTGTAGCTTCTCAAACTCAACCCCTGGCCCCGGGCCCCCAGTTCCCGCACCCCCTGCCCCACTGGCCCACCAAACTCTTTGTTCTTACTTCTGAGTGACACTCCCGCTGCTGTCAGAACCTGAGACAGTCTGGATTCTTCTCTCCTGGGTCACCCTGTCACTGTCATCAGACCCTCCAGGGGTCCTTTGCTTCCTGAGTCTCACTGCCAGCACTTCCTTTCAGACCAACACCCATTCTTACTTGTTTTGCTTTGTGTTGTGTGGGGCGACACATGGTGGTGCTCAGGGCATACTCCTGACTCTGCAAACAGAGGTTGCAGAGATGAACTGCTGGGGATCGACTCAGATTGGCCCCATGCAAGCAAGCATCTTGTACATCGTACTATCTCTCTGGCCCTTCTTACTTGCTTTTTCTCTGGAGGGCATGCCCAGCTGTGCTCTGGGCTCACTCCTGGCTGTGTTCAGTGAACCTTCCTGGCAGTGCCTAGAGAACCATCTGTGGTGCCCGAGATGGAATCAGGCTCCATCTCATGCAAGACAACCGTCATCCTTTCTTTTTATTTTGTCTTGCTTTCTTTTCTTTTTTTAAATTAAATTACCATGAGCTACACAGTTTTCCCTGATAGGGTTTTGGTCCTCCAGTGTTCCAACACCTTTCCCTTCCTCAGTTTCCCACCACCCGTTTCCCTCCTTTCTCTCCTCCTGCCACTATGGCAGACCCCTCCCCCCCCCGCCCGCTTTGTTCATCATGGTTTGCATACAGGCACTGTGTGGTGATCATGTGTGTCCCTTTACCTACTTTCCACCATCGTCCTTTCGTGTGTGACCGGTGCCAGCCCACGAAGCAGGCCCCGTCTCCATCACGTGTGCCCCTACTGGATGCCCGCTGGTTCGTGGTGCTGCTCTAGGCCCAGCCCCTAGTGCACCATCTTTCTGTGGCAAGGAGCCGTGTGTGCCGCAGCCTCCTTCTCTCCACGGGGCCTCACTCCCGCATCCAGCCTCATGCAGTTCTCTCTCCCTAAAATATTATTTGCTATTCTTTTCTTAGCTCACCTCCTCTCCTTCTTCAGGTCTCAGATTAAATGTCACTTTCTCGGGAAGATCTAAAGTAGGTTAGACTTCCTGGCCACGTGCTTCCTTCTCACCTTACAGTCCCCTTCCTCACAGACACTGCAGTTCCTTCCTGGATTCTGCAGCCTATTAAATGCCGCAGTCCAGGAGAGGGAAGCTGCCTCTCTCTTCACTCCATGCTCCTTAGCCAGGGGCATGCTGTGGTAACCAGGTGACAGGATATGGGGGCATGTGGACATCCTCTCCACACTGAAGAGGAGGCGTTGGGGACGTGCCGTTCCCTGGGGCTACGCCCAAGGAGCTTGAACCTACGCATGTCCATGGAGCCCTGGGGTCAGTCACTGGACACTCAAGGCAGGAGCATCATCTAACAACGTACAGAAAATGTTCCTTGTGTACCTTGTGGGAAGGCCAGAGTGCTGTGTTTTGCTTCACTCTCGTGCTTTTCCATTTCCGTCTCTGTGCCTGAGCGACCTTGTGCGTGGCCAAGTGTCAACCTGGTCCCCAAGTCATGAGGAGCGATCCCTGAATGCCAAGCCAGCTGCGGGCCCCAAACGAAATGCAAAAAAGAATACACTCTTAGAAAGCTGTTCGTGATTGGGTTTCAGTCATACAGTGTTCCAACACCATCCCTCCACTAGTGTCCCCAGGTCCCTCTCCTCACCCCCACCTCCCCCGCCATAGAGGCAGGCACTTTTCTTTTCTCTATCCCTCCCTTCCTCCCTCCTTTTGGGCATTGTGGTTTGCAGTATAGATACTGAATGATCATGAGATATATCCCTTTGGCTACTTTTAACCCTCAGATCCTGCCCAGCGTGACCATTCCCAGCTATTGTTGTCTTACTGGTCTCTTCTCTATCTTACCTACCCCTAACCCCCCACACTTGTGGTTAGTTCCAACCACTGACTAGTCCTCCTAACCCCTGTTTTCCCTGGCAATTAGTCTTCTACTCTCTATATATTTCATATTCCACAAATGAATACACTCCTTCTATGTCTGTTCCCTCTGACTTTTTTCACTCAGCACGATACCTTCCATGTCCATCCATCTATAGGCAAATTTCATGACTTTATATTTCCTAAGAGCTGCCTAGTATTCCATTGTGTAGCTGTGCCATAGATTCTGTGTCATGCTGTTTTAATATTGCCTCTTTGTAGTACAGTTGAATTTGGGGAAGGTGATGCCTCCCATCTCTCCCCACCAAGAACTGCTTTAGCTATTCATGGGGGCTTATTGTTCCATATGAATTTCATGAATGTCTGATCAGTTTCTCTCGAAAGTGGAGATTAAACCTCTCTCGACAACTGCTGACTGGCTTTTTGATTCTGCGATCCATGCATAGTCCATAATAACTTCAGTCCTTTTCTATTCAGAGGGCTTCTAGGGGAAGTGGCCGGTGCCAGACAGGGGTAGGATACATAGAAAGAAACCTGAGCATCTTGGCCCAGAAGACAGTGGGGATTGTGCATCAAAAAAATTCAGGAGCTGATGCCGCTGCTGGACAATTAGGGACCCTCAGGAAGGGCAACAGGAAGAAACACACAACATTCAGTGAAGTCCACGAAACAACACCCCCTCCCAAGCCCCCACCCCACCGCCCCGTGGCCCAAGCTGCTCTCTGTGAGGGGCTGCTAGAGACCAACTCCTGGTTTGACAAGCGGATAAATTAAGAGAAGGAAGCAAGAGCTCACGTCGCCCTTCTTGTCTGACATGTGCCACTGAGACACCAGATAAAGATCGTGCGGGGTGGGATCGGGAGGGGAGAGCAATTTCTTTCAATAGAACTATCCCAGTTGACAAGTGACAAAGTCAGGGTGGAAAGACAAACATCCGAAACCTCTAGTGCAAAGTGGGTCTGAGCTATGACATATTATAAGAATAATATGTCCCCACATTATAAGAAAAAGTTGCAACCAGGGAGCGGAGAGATAATATAGCAGGTAAGGTGCTGCCTTCAGTGAGGCCGACCCAGGTTGGATCCCCAGGATCCCATTTGGTCCCCTGAGCACCACCGGGGTGATTCCCGAGACCAGAGCCAGGAGCCCTGAGCACTGCTGCAACCAGTAATCAGAGAGAGATAACATACACACACATACACACATGAGAAATGGTAGGGGAAAACTGTACCTAAACTTGAAGATACATCTCCATTTCAACATAATAATTTTAATTGGATCCTGATTCAAACAGTCTTCCCCAAAAATCATGACTTTAAACAATTAATAGATCGAGCACTGACTTAAATGGTAACAAATACTGCTATAATAAGATATAATTGGTATAATATTGATAGAATAATAATCATACTGTAAAATAATGATATTAGGTTACTGTGGAAAATTCTTTTTCTTTTTGGGTCGCACCTAGCGATGCTCAGGGGTTACTCCTGGCTCTGCACTCAGGAATTACTCCTGGTGATGCTCAGGGGACCATATGGGATGCTGGGAATTGAACCTGGGTCAGGCGTGTGCAAGGCAAATGCCCTACCCACTGCTATCGCTCCAGCCCCGAAAAGAATATTTTGAAGGAGGGGAACACCCACCCCTATTCAGGGGCCCAGAGGCACTCCTAGCAGTGCTCGAGGGGCCATAGAATATTAGGGATCACATGCAAGGCATGCCAACCATATCCCCAGAAGACTTTACAATGTCTTTTTAAAGATTCATGAAAATTATTTATAGAAGAAATGGTAGGATGTTTGGAGTCTGTTTCCAAATGTATGGTGGACAGTGGATGGAATGTAAGGGAAATAAGAGTGCCCTTATCATTATATTATATTATTGTACTATATCTAGCTTTCTGTATGATCTTCTCTACAATAAGTTCCACAGGCTACATCATAAAATGAAAATTCACTGAAATGAATCTCTTGGCAGGAGCAGTTGATTCCTGCCAAGTGCTGTCTCTGTCCCTCAGGACTTCCGAACCCTCCCAGCACCACAGGTGTCCTCTCTACCAAGATTACTGCCTGTGGTCAGCACCTACTGCTAAAATCAAGTCTAAATTTCCTGGAAAGTTCTTCAGGTTCCACACCAACTAGTAAGCAAACTACCATGCACAGACCTTGTAGTGTTAGTGTTAGTGTAAAGTTAGTCTCATGCCCATCGGCAGTGGTTGCAATAATGTGATAATAAGTGGGATGAAGTTTCCTAAACAATCCATTCCTCTCATCACGGTGTTCTGCCCTTGTAAGAGGCATATTTCAGAGGGAGACAGCAGAGAGGGAATAATTACAATCAGTAACAATGGTCCCTTGATTAGAAATTTGAATACGGTTCTTCTTAGAACATTAACCTATCGTTGACAATCACAGACCAATTGTCACAGACCAATTTGCTGGATTATTTCCCTTTTCAAAAAAGCACAGCCCTGTGCTACGGTCCATGGAGAATAAGCCGCCAGGCCTATGTGAGGTATTGTAAACTTTTTGAAAATCACTCCTGACGTGAATATCCAGAACTGTCCGGGACTGTTGGCCAGAGCATTGAATTTTGAGAGGCCTGGCGCAGGGGCTATGGGGTCCTGGCGTTGGATGTAGCCATATGCACAGGACAGAGGCAACGTCCCCTACAAGGCTGACTGCATGCGCCTCCTCTCCACCTTGAGCTTCCATGTGCAAGCCCCTCAGTCGACCAGCCAGAGCTGGGGAGTCTGCTGGACTCTGCCAAGTCATGTGGTCAGCGCCTGGCTGCTGGGGAAGTGTGGACGGTGCTTTAGATGCAGGCCACCTTGCAGACGATGATGCGAGTGTCCAGGAGAAAGGTGGTCAGGTCAGAGTAATATTCTTCAGGACCCCCAGTCCACGTTCTGGGAAAGGACCTCTCTGGGACGTGCTTTGCAGCCTGGAAGAATGAAGGATTGGGAGAATGAAGCTACCAGCTTGTTTTTTTCTCTTTTAAATTCGAATCTGTGGTTGGTGTGTGGTAAAGGCATTTGCCTTGCCCAGTGGAAGTTTGAGCCCGGAGCCAATCAGGAATGATCCCTGAATGCGGAATCAGGCTCAATGCGACCGAGTACCACCAGGTGTGGTCCAAACCATCTCCCCCATCTCACCCCCGCAAATGTCAGATGTGCATACTTCCCCAACAGGTGCTTGCTAATAAATACTCCAGGGACGAAACCAGCCTGCCTCTACTTTTCTGAAACACACACACCAGAAGATTCCAGGTGGCACTGGGTCAGTGCCCGCAGACTGCAGGCTTCGGCGCTGGAAGTGGATTGGAGTGGTGCTGGTGGCAAGGTTTCTTAGAACAACCTTTCCAGGGATCAATGGGCCGGACGAGGCAGCTTTGCAGGGGGACTTCCAGGATGCTCAGATTGCAGGGGTGAAGTGGAGGGGGCAGGGTTGTGTGTCTCTGACCGTTCGAGAGAGCGGAGGCGTGTCATTGACCTGTGGATTCATGGCTTCCCTTAGACTGACCTTTGTCCGGCCAACTTGTTCCTCCCATCTAACTCAGTGTCCAAAAATCTTTCTCTCTTGGGACCTGAGCGTTACTATGAACACTAGGAAACCTGAATCTGCATAAATGTATCTTACTTATTTTCGGCTAGTCTTTGGGGTTTTTGTTTCGTGTTTGAGTCACACCAGGGAGTTCTTGGTCCCTCTGCGCTATGCTCGAGGGTCTGTCGGGTTTTTCAGGGCTGGAAACCCAGGCAGTGCTGGGGGTCGATCCTGACCCCCCTGCATGCAGAGCATGTTTCCTGCCTGTTGTGGTTTCCTAGGGATACACTGGGCTCACCACGTGCAAGCCAGTGCCCTGCCCTCTACACTGATTCTCCAGGCCTCCTGGCAGGCTGGGGAGAGACAGGGGTCAGTCTGCAGGTAAGCCAGTGCGTGAGGAAATGTGTTTCCATGTTTCAGACTTCGGAAGCATCGCAGGAAGGGGCTTTTGTCCAGGTGCAGGGAAGCTGTTGGGGAACATCCCAGAGAAACTCAGAATGGGGTAGACAACGGTGGCTCAAACCACAGCCCCTGCTTTTGTCAATAAAGACACAAAAATGGGCAGGGGATGTCGCTCAGGAGCAGAGCAAAGGCTTCATATTCACGAATGTGAAAGATTCCTGGGTTCGATCCTAGCACTGAAGGCAGGAAAGCAAGCTAGAAAGTCATCCCTTAACCTCTACTCACTCTCGCTCCACACCACAGTGCTGGGTCTCCAGAGCATGCCTCTCCACTCTGGACATGACCCACCCCTCCAAAACGCCCTACGCTGAGTCCAGTCTCACCTAATAAAACCAGCGACTGGTGGTGGGGCTCAGCCTGCCGGGAAAGCACAAAGGGGACTTAAATAGGCATCTCCGTGGCCAGAGGAACTGCCAAGGGCACTGGTACATTGGTCTGTAGGTCGATGATGTTTCAAAGGCAAATTCCCAAAGTTTAAGACCCAAGCAGTTGTCAGAAATCTTTAAAGCTGCAAAGCCAACTTTTCTTCCCAAAGCAGCTTTGAAGTTTGAGATTGAAAGCTGGGAAACTGCCATCCTACAGACAGGAATGTTTTACATTCCTTGGGAGCAGGTCAGCATTTCAAAGAAAAGTAATGAGCAGACAGCGGCCGGCCTCTCCTGGAGTGCAGACAGAGGCTCCGGCAGCATCCCGGCCCTTCACCCTCCCTCCCTTCTTCACAGATACTGCGGATGTGAAGTCAGTGGTCGGCCCTCGCCCAGCAAAGGAGCCCTGCCTAGAACATCTCAGCTGGACCGGTTTAGAGAAAGAGGCACTTAGCCCTTTCTAGAACCGTCTGCAGCACTTCAGTGTAAGTGGGTTAGTGGAAGGAAGATCTTTGTGTTAGACTGAAAGCAGAAAATGAGTCTTTTCCATCTTATTCTGCCCTCCTGGAAGGAGCCTTCCTCTTGAAGCCTCTATTCTGGCTGTGACCCTTCCCCACATATTTTCTTCACTAGCTTGTGTGCCTCAGTTTCTCCAATCATTTTTCTTTAAAACATTTTTATTTATTTATTTATTTTTTTATTAGTGAAACACCATGAGGTACAGTTGTAGATTTACAATTTTTTGTGCTTGGG
>JAOXYA010245189.1:0-19641 GCA_028565675.1 Sorex palustris | reverse complement strand
TTTAATTAATTAAATATATTTTAATATTTATTAAGGTGCCTTCTGGCATACCTAACCCATAGAATTGAGTATTCATTGAAAGTTAGAATCATAATGTTTAGTCTCTTATTAGGCTTTTAAAACTCTGTTCTATCCAGGTGGAGGACGTGGGTTTATTCAAGTAATAAGTGTTTAACTGCACATATTCCTATAATGATTAAGAGCCCGGCAAGCTACCGAGAGTATCTCGCCCACATGGCAGAGCCTGGCAAGCTCCCAGTGACGTGTTCGATATGCCAAACACAGTAACAACAAAGTCTCCAATGGAGATGTTACTGGACTCACTCAAGCAAATCGACGAACAACGGGAAGGCCTTTACCTTTACCTTAATTAATATTTTTGTTCCAGAAAAGGCAATGCTTCCTCCATGTTTCCTCACAATTACAACATTCCTCTCCAAGGTGCTGCCTACCAGTGACTCAACTGTCCTTCCTAGAAAGGATGATGACAGGGACGAGGTCGGGTGTATAAAGGGTTAAGTTCTTGCCATGCATGTGGACAACTCTGATTCCATCCTGGCACCCCATCTGGTCCCCCAAGCACAGAGCCAAGAGTCGCCTCTGGGCACTGCTGGAGGTGACCCCTAAGCTCCGCTGAATTTTGGAAATACAAACTGACATTTTTTGTAAAAATAAAGAGAATGGAGTTGGGAGAATGATCTCATTTCTGCTTCCTGGTGGGCACTTTCTATCCAGAAATGTCTCATTCACAACACCCGCCTGTGAAGACATTAGTTTTCCATGTTTGCCAACTCAGAGGGTAAGGAATGTTTCACCCTGCATTTCTCTACTGGCCTCTGCTAAAACGGGCCTTTTGCAATCCAGGCGTGCCCTCCTGGGTCCCGGCCAGCGCGCGGTTACCCCACAGCGAGTCACAGCTGGCCTGGGAACTGCAGCACCCACGCTGGTTTCACTGCACCTTCCGTGAATTGGCAGCAGCAGACGCCACAGCCCGGCTCGGACCTCAGAGGGTTTCAGGTGATGCTCCGAGTGGGCTTCTGGAGTCCACTCAGAGCTTCTGACCAAGGAGAAAAGCCAAAGCCCAGACTTCTGTGCGAAAGGGAGCGTGAAGTTGTCACCGTGTTGGTGTGTCCAGGATGCTGGACGGTCAGGGGTGAGCTCCCTGGCATACACCCACTCTCTCCCAAGCATCAACCTCTGTGCTGTCCCTACACACACACACACACACACACACACACACACACACACACAACTCCCACGTGCACGCCTGTGCTTACACATAGACACACTCTCACACAGACACACACACATTACCACATGCACATATATGCGTGCACAGATGCACACTCACCAGCACGAATAGGTCCACACGCATGCACGAGCATGCGTCCTCATAATCACACACGCCCACATACACATATCCACACATACACATCCATGTGCGCTCACACACGAACACACCCTATACACTCGCATACATTACCACATGTACACAGCTGCATACACAGATGCCTACTCACTCGCCAGCGCATACGCCTAGGTGCACACGCAGGCACCCTCAAAATCACACACATACACGTATGCACACAAACACACCCGTGCAGGTCTGCGCACACACTCTCGTATGCCCACACACGCACATGCCTGCACTTGCAGGTGCCTTTGAGCACCTGCACGCAACCGCACACGCGCACACCAAGGCACCTTCACAGACACACTCACACCAGCGCGCAGGCGGACACACGTGCCCGTGGACACACGCAGGACCCCACAGCCACGGTCACACTCGCACGCGCGCGCGCGCAAACCTGCCCCACTCAGGTCTCCCAGAACCAGGTCCCGCAGGGTCCCGCACCCTACCGAGGTGCAGCAAGCGGCACCAGGGCGAGGGGTCGTGCGGGTCCCGCCTTGGGTTCCCCGCCTTGGGTTCCCCGGCCCGGCCTCCAGGGACGTCTCCCGGGAGTGGGGGCGGCGTCGAGTGCGCGCGCTCCGCCCCGTCGGGGCGCGGCCGCCACGACCGCGCGCCTAGTCCCGGGCAGCTCAGAGCGGCGCTGCCGGCACGACAGGACCCCGCGACTCTCTGCGCACCGTGAGTGAAGGGGGGGTGGCCCTCGCCAGCGCGCGACCCCCGGGAGCGTCCTGCAAAGCGTTGGCACCCAGAAGGCGCCTTGCTCGGGCCGCGCGCGCGCGCTCAGCCCGTCCGGCCGCCCCGTCGGGGGCTTGGCGCGCTCTGCCAGGGCGCTCCCAAGGGTCCAGCACTTCCCCCTCCACGGCACGCCCCCGGGTGCCTCCTGCGAGCCGTCTTCTGCCCCTGTGCTCGCTCGCAGCCCCTCCCCGCGTTCCTGAGCTGCTGGGTGTGCAGCCCCGGGGTCAGATGCGCAGGGGCGCGGCCTTGTTTGTGCCGTTCGAGCCCGGGTAGTGCCGGTGCTGGCGAGCTCTCGCTCTCCGGGACCAGCCGGCAGGACGCTTGCTGGGCACACGGCCTGCCAGGAGTGACCCTTGAGCACAGGGCCAGGAACCCAGGAGGAGGCCCTGAGCACCACTGGGTGTGGCCCCCAAACCAAGAAAATTAAAAGAAATAGAAAGAAGAGGAGTACCAGCGCTAGGATTGGTGTTGCAGTGATGCGTCTGGCGCTATTCTGGGAAAGGCCCGGAGGAGAGGGAGGTGACGCGTCTAACTCAGCCCGGCTCTGCCCCCCCACACACACACACCCAGCTCCCACCCCAGTCTGTGCTCAGGGCAGGGCTCCCAACCCTGTGCTCGGGGCAGGGCTCCCAACCCTGTGCTCGGGGCAGGGCTCCCAACCCTGTGCTCGGGGTAGGGCTCCCAACTCTGTGCTCGGGGAAGGGCTCCCAACCCTGTGCTCGGGGTAGGGCTCCAACCCTGTGCTCGGGGTAGGGCTCCAACCCTGTGCTCGGGGCAGGGCTCCCAACCCTGTGCTCAGGGCAGGGATCACTTCTCTCCCCCCAAAGGGCTGCAGTTGTGGCTGGGCGAGTGGTGAGCACAAGCGCGTTGGGTATCCCCGTATCTGCGCCTTTCCGATCTCTAAGCTCCTGCACGCACTGACGGAATCCCCAGCTTACGGGGGCAACTGGCACAAGGGATGAGTCATTTTCGCTCTGCCTGCAGAGGTCGGTGGCAGAGTGAGATTCCAGCCCAAACTTGAAGGGTTCGGCCTCAGGTCTCCGCAGGGACCACCAAGACGCCCTCACCCCCTAGCGGGACCTCGGGATAACAAGCCGCTAAGAAACTAGAAATTCTTCCAGGACAGAAAGAGCCCTGCACTGGGCCTGCAGAAATTCTTATCAGCACTGAGGTCATGAGCCCTGAAGACTAAGGAATCTGGCCAGCAGCACCTCCATGTTGCCCAAGTCAGTGGTGCTGAAAACGCCTGAGGAGAGAAACCTGTGAGAGGGAATTGACTGTGTGTGAGAGGACTGAGGTATGTGAGCAGCCTGAGGTAGGGATGGAGGAGGGGGACGAGGGGATGCTGAGGTATGTATCAGGGAACTGAGGTGTGTGAGGGGACTGAGGTGTGTGAGAGGACTGAGGTATATGAGGGAACTGAGGTGTGTGAGGGGACTGAGGTGTGTGAGGGAACTGAAGTGTATGAGAGGGGACTGAGGTGGGTATCAAGGTATGTGTGAGGGGCCTGAGATGTGTATGAGAGGACTGAGGTGTGTATGAGAGGACTGAGGTGTGTGTGAGAGGACTGAGGTATGTGTGAGGGGACTGAGGTATATGAGGGAACTGAGGTGTGTGAGGGAACTGAAGTGTGTGAGAGGGGACTGAGGTAGGGTATCAAGGTATGTGTGAGCGGCCTAAGGTGTGTGTGAGAGGACTGAGGTGTGTGTGAGGGGACTGAGGTGTGTGAGGGAACTGAAGTGTGTGAGAAGAGACTGAGGTAGAGTATCAAGGTATGTGTGAGGGGCCTGAGGTGTTTGAGGGGACTGAGCCGTGAGAGGGAACTAAGATATGTGTGAGGGGTCTGAAGTGTTTGAGGACTGAGGTGTGTGTGAGAGGACTGAGGTGTGTGTGAGAGGACTGAGGTGTGTGTGAGGGGACTGAGGTGTGTGTGAGGGGACTGAGGTGTGTATGTGTGCGTGTGAGGGGACTGAGATGTGTATAAGGGGACTGAGGTGTGTGTGAGAGGACTGGGGTATATGAGGGGACTGAGGTGTGTATGAGGGGACTGAGGTGTGTGTGAGGGGACTGAGGTATACGAGGGGACTGAGGTGTGTGTGAGGGGACTGAGATGTGAGAGGGGACTGAGGTGTGTGAGGGGACCGAGGTGTGTGTGAGGAGATCAAGGTGTGTGTGTGAGGGGACTGAGGTGTGTGTGAGGGGCCTGAGGTGTTTGAGGGGACTGAGGTGTGTATGAGGGGACTGAGGTGTTTGAGGGGATTGAGTTCTAAGACATATGTGAGGGCTATAGTTATGTATATGGTAGGTGAGGGAGCAGGTAGCCTGGAGGTGCGTAGGGATGTGTGTGTGTGTGTGTGTGTGTATGAGAGAGAGAGAGAGAGAGAGAGAGAGAGAGAGAGAGAGAGAGATGAGGGGAAGCCTGGAGGTTTGAAAGGGCCTGTGGGTTTTCTCATTGAAGAGGTGTTGGCAGTGTCCAGATGCACTGTGAGGTCACCTCGCCCCCTTGGGAGAGTGCATGCCCGTGACAAGTGTCTTATGGAGCACTTGACCTGAGAGTCGACACCTCCGCTGGTCCTCCGGAGCGTCTTCTCTCCAACCTCGGTGAGGTCTCAGAGGGCCAGGATGAATCATCTCAAATCCGCTCTACAGATTAGTTCTAGCAAAGATGACAGGGATGTGAGGTTGTCTCACCACAGCAGGCTCAGAATCTGCCCGTGTCCCAGCACACTCTCCCCTGGCTCCTGTACCCGCTGCTTGTCCTCACTTGAATGGTGCTTCCCAGCAGTTCTTCCCTGGGGCCTCCCAGCTATACCCTCACCTAACTCTTATCTCCTGAACTTTTGTTTCTCAGACAACGAACTGTCACAGCAGTTTTTCCACTGTCTAGCTCTTCAACTAGAGAGATGTGGGGGGAATGTTGTAGGGGGAGGTTGGCCATCCCTGCACCCAGCACCCAGCATCATTCCTGCCCCGGGTCTGTGCTCGGGAAACAAGCAGGTGAATTCGCCTAGTCCTGTGCTACTTGCACGGGAACCCGGGGGAAGCCACCTACTCTCTGAACTGTAGTCACAACTGTAGTATGCATCCAGTGGTGCCACAGTTTCCCAGGTGTTGCCATGCTCCCAGGCCTCCTGTGGATAGACAGACCCGCCCCTAGGCGTCACGGATCTCCTGTTTGCCCTCACTCATGGATGCTGCAGTGCTCACTCTCCTCCTTCCATCTCCTGCTCCCATCCACGCCTCACCGCTGCCATACAGAGCACCTTCTGTGCACAGCACCCGTGGCGAATTGTCTCTTTGTGGAGGAAAGGCCTTTCCTTCCTCTTGGGCTGTGTGTTAGTAACGACTCCTGGAAACGCGTTCTCTCTACCGAGTATAACAGTGAGTAGGCGATCCTCACGGCGCCCAGAGCGCATTTCTTAAAGGACAGTCCTACTTGTTTGGCAAACCTCGGTGTGCAGTAAGCCACGTAACAGCATTTACTATGAGCCAGCGTAATGGTCAAGCAGATAACACGCATTCCTTCGCATCTGCCGCACCACACTAAGCTGGAGGGGCCCTGTGCAGGCCAAGGCCAAGGCCAGATGGGCTGACCAAATCATTAGCAATGTGGCACTGGCTTCAGAGCTTGAGGAAAAGGAGTCTAGTGTCGATAATCAATTGGGAAAGAGTTTTTTGTTTGTTTTGTTTCTGGGCCACAACTGGTGGTGCTCAGGGCTTACTCCTGGCTCTGCCCTCGGGGATCACTCCTGGTGGGGCTCAGGGGACATGTGGGGGTGCAGTGCAGGGAATTGAACCTGGGTTGGCCGCATGCAAGACAAGCACCTTGCCCACCAAAAGGTTTTAAATGGCCCATAAATTTTATTCAAATGAGAAAACACCTAATAGAAGATAACGTTAGCGAAGTAGTAGTTATGTCATAAACGTGTTGATACTGACAAGACTTTGAACATGAGATCAGTGGAACGATCTTGGGATTATTATGAAAGAAAGGTGATCTGTGATAAATCATGGACTTCTCCCTGAGTCCTTGGGCATGGTCACAGTTCCTGGTTAATGAATAATTTTGTCCTGTGCAACATTCAGCAGGCATGCAGATATATGCTGAGTGTAATGTTCTGTGTGAAACTTGACCAGATAGAGTTGCTGGGGGTTTCTTCCCCTTTGAATATTCAGAGTTCGGGGTCAGGAAGATAGTTCAACAGAAACAGTGTTTGCCTTGCATGCGGCTGACCCAGGTTCAATCCCTGGCTCCCTATATGGTCCCCTGAGTATACCCAGGAGTGATCCTGAGACCAGAGCCAGGAGTAAGCCCTGAGCAACCCTGGGAATGGCCTCCCGAGGTAAATAAAAATAAATATTTTCAGAGTCTGCCAAGGGAAGAAGTGTTGAGAGGAGCATTTTCCAGGTCTGTGCCTGTTTTCAGGTGTGTGAGCTCCGTGTGGCAAACCAGAGGGCGCATAGGTCCGTAACTGTTCTGTCTGTCTGTCTGTCTTTTTTACAGGTGTCCACCAAAACATGGCTTCCGTCTTGAGATCAGCAAGTAATTTCTCTGTCCTCTTGGGGAAATTCGTTTTCTCTATGCTGGAGTCCCTGGTCTTCACCGCCCTGCCAAGGCGACGCAAGAACGTTGCCGGTGAAATCGTTCTCATCACGGGCGCTGGGAGTGGACTCGGGAGGCTCTTGGCCTTGAAGTTTGCCCGCCTTGGATCCGTGCTTGTGCTCTGGGACGTCAACAAGGAGGGCAATGAGGAGACGCTGCGCTTGGCCAGGGAGGCAGGGGCTGCCCAGGTGCACGCCTATACCTGTGACTGCAGCAGGAAGGAAGAGGTGTATCGTGTGGCAGATCAGGTACCGCGGGCGCTTGCTGAGTGCGTGGGTGGCGGTTGCTCTTGTAGAGCACAGGCAGCCCTGCCTGTCTCTGCTGTTTCCTCTCTCCGTGCCAGTCTAACCCTGATAGCTGTAAAACTGGCTCGACAGCCCACAGCTAAAACCTGTCCAGGCTTTAGGGTCGCCTGATCAGCCCCCGTGGACACGCAGGCTGGCATTTATTCAGTACAGTATCGCTGGACCCCACCCTGGTCCCAACACCCCAGCCCTTTGTTTGAGTTTGACAGAGACTTTGGAAACAGCCAGTAAGATCATCAAAATTTAATAGAAATATTATCGGGATGTTTTCATAAAGCAATTGGCAGACACCTTGAAAGGATGAAGTCATGACAATTTTCTGTTGTGTTCTTGCCTGGCTAAGTTCACTGCTCCATTGAACTGAACAACGCTCCAGTGTTTTCTTCTGTTCTTTCCTGGGAATGTGTTTACTGCCATCCTGGTTAAACTGAGTTCAGCTTATTTCACCCAGCAGACTACCCTCGCCTTGTGTTTTGTGTTAAGGTGACGATTTCCCACACCAATCCTCTTGTATCCAACATCCCTTAACTTAAAAAAAAAAAAAAAAGGCTTGGGGATGGGAGTTAGACTATTTGAGCTCTCACTGTATACAATATCACAGGCTGAGCACCAGGCCTGTGTTACATCACAACCCTGTTAAGAAATAATTATCTCCAGTTTCACAAATAAGGAACCAAATTTCAGGCAGGTAAGGCACTCTGAATTAAGAGAGCAAACCCGTGGGAGAAAAACTGGGGGCACCGGTGGTATGGGAAATGTACACTGGTGAAGGGACGGATGTTGGAACACTGCATGACTGAATCCCCTTGAGCAACTTTGTAACTGTGTATGTCATGATGATTCTGTATGTATACATTAAGAGAGAGAGAGAGAGAGAGAGAGAGAGAGAGAGAGAGAGAGAGAGAGAGAGAAGCAGCAGAGGCAGAGTACACTGGCTGGACGTAAACCTGCTGATTCTGAGTACATGCTCTGACCACCAGGCCATCCTGACTGTGCTAACTCCAATCACATAAGAGAAGCAGGTGATAGAATCCACCTCTGTGAGTAAACACGCAGATAACATGAGATCAAATAACCTGTTCAGGCCTAAGTCAGGAGTAGGCCAGAATGTCACCCCGTTAGTCTGATTTTAAACCTGGTTGTTTTCCCCCCACCATGGTGCCCTTTGATTTCCTTTTGTGGGGGCTGAGGCCTTGGGCCTACACCCAGTGGTGCTCAGGGATTACTCCTGGATCTGCACTCAGGGATCATTTCTAGCTGGCCTCAGAGGACCTTTTGGGGTGCCAGGGATTGAACCCAGGTTGACCACGTGCAAGGTGAACATCATACCAGCTGCACTATCACTCCAGCCCTTACCCGCCGCTTGCCTTTCGTTTGGACTTCTTTGGACTTTCTTTGTAGTTCTAAGAAAATCTGAATATTTCACTCACTTAAAGACTTAACCACAGTTTCTTCTTTCGATCATATAAAGGAAGCTTTCAGGAAAGCAGAGTTCCCATAGGAACAATCAGAACTAAGTAAGGTCTTGCTTGGTTTAGGGGCCCTGTCCTGTTTAGGGGTTGTCTTTACCGGGAAGGATCCTGTGTCTTCACACGGAATTCCACACCATCTTCTCCTGGAACCACACCTTCTTGGTGCCTACCAATATGCAGTTTAGTGGGTTGGAAAAAAACCCGCCTGAAGCAAAATGTGCAAGCCAAGTTCTTGCCAGATGTCTTAGCTCTGGCTCGAATCCTCTGGCTCTTTCTGACATGTTTCCCAATAGCAAGTTGACAGACCACTGGCAAGTGGGGCTTGTAGCTTTTGTCTGCTTTACGTTGTATTTGTCTGCTGTGACCGTTGCTGCACCCTGCTGCCCAGTGTAATCTGGGAAATTGACCAGCGGGTATGGCCTTCCCCGATAACCCTCAAAGCATATCTGTGTCTTTACAGTGGCCTACTTCACCAGGGAAGCTCTCTGCTCTTTGTTTTTAAATTTAATTTTATTTGTTAAAAGTTTTCACAATAATTTATTACATTCAATATCCCAACACCAGTCCTGCCACCTTTACACCTTCCCTCTACCATTATTTCTAATTTTCCCACCATCATCCAAGCCTGCCCTCAAAGCAGATGCTAAGTAATTTATTTTGTGTTGCTAGTTATAAATAATCCATTAAAAATCATCCCAAAAAGTTCCCTTAGAGGGAAGTGTATGAAGGTTGTTTTGTCTTACCCTGGAGTCATTAAACCTTATCTAAGAGATTACAAACATGTTGTTATAGGTTGAACCTTTGTGATTATATATACATTTTCACTGGGATGAGATCCGTTCCCTTCTACTTTACACTCCATTCAATGTAGTTTGCTGCTCTTGGTACACCAGTGGTGTAGAGTGTGAGTGAGATGTCACTCCAGGAATTCTGAAATTTTAAATAGGGTGATAGAGCTGGAGTTAATTTTTTAACTGGATGGTGACTTTGGGGTCAGGAGGTCTCTCTGCAGGGTGTTACTCTCTTCTGAGATTTATATGTTAGTCTTTGATCGTGGCTGTTAGTGAGCTTATATGGCTCCAGAGTCAGTTTGTGGGCATGACTGCCAGGCTCATAGAAGAACAGGTAGATAGGGGAGGTTGCCCATTCTTGACTTCCTGAGAGCCTGGAGATTTCAGTCACAAAACCCACATCCCTGAGTTTTTCAGTAGATTGACTCATGGATGAGGCTCATCCAAGCCTATGGAGATTGGCCGTAGGCATGGAGGCAAGTGGACTCTGGAGGTTTACAACTGCTGGGGCTTTGTTGGGGGACTCACCCACCCTTCTCCAGGGTGCCCCAGATATATGGTAGTGTACTCTTGACACACCAAACATCTAGCATGTTGGCTTATGCAAATGACAAGCTTTCCCACTTTCAAGCAAAACCCAGCTCATGTTCGAAATGAAAGATTTTCATATATTGAGCAAGCTAATAGAAGGTGCTAAATCATGAACTCCCACTTCTCCCTGTCTGCCTAAGGCCCTTTGTTTTCAGAAATTGTCGGAAGTGACATGGATTATTATTCAGTTCTTTGAGGTCTTGAAGACAATTAAGTATATGCTTTTGTGAAATTGACAGAGAAAAACTACTTTCCCTGTAAACACTAACCATCTCCACTTCTTTGTCCGAGTAGAAGGAAATTCTTAGAGGATAGTGAAGTACTGCAAAGAGGAGTTACTCAAGGGAAAAGTATTCTGAGCACAGGAAAGTACTGTGGCTCCAGAGAGACCTTTATGATCTTGGCAACAAGTGTCCTGCCCTGGAGAGTGTGACTTAGCAGTAAGCTCAGGACTTTTACTACTCAGCATCCTTAATGGAAGATTATTTTGAACAAGAAACACAAAACCAGACTGAAGATGTGTCACTCACACAGGACATGGCTTGTCCTATTGCATACTTAATGATTATGATCCCACAGACCAGCTTCTTAAACTTCCTTCACTCATGAGCTCTTTTTGCCACAGAAACTTTTATGTGATTCTGGGTATATAAGACACATACTAATCAAATATCTATGGTACTAAGTTATAATTATTTGGTGTGTGTGCACCACACCTTGCATCAGCAGCGTGCAAGGCAAACGCCCTATCCGATGTACTGCTGTCTCTGCCCTCATCAATTAATTTTTAATTGCGAACCCCACATTTAATTAGGTGACCCCAAAATCTAGGTCGTAGACGAGCCAAATCATAATCAATTTTGACTGACAGACCTAATTAACTAATCAACTTCATGGGTCCAGCAGAGGGGAAAAGCATTTTATTTCTGAAAATTTCTTAATAATATATAGATGACTCCTGATGCCTACAGTTAAATCTCAGGATCTTTTCATCTTTTAAACTTGCCGAGGTCCCTGAGAGAAGTTGACCTTGTTCTGTTGCCTGCTGCCACTGATAAACAGAGCTTGGGAAACTCAAATCCATTTTCTTGGGCAGTTTTGTGTTAGATACTGGCATACCTTCCTGCAATGCCCTGTTCTCATAATATGGCTAACCATGGAGAAGTCAGAGCAAGCAGCTATGCATAGTTAGCTAGAGTCATCATCTATAGTTGAGCAAACTATTGCCACATTCTTACCAGAAGGAGTATTTCAAGAAAGAGAAGGAAGGGAAACAGGAGGAGTAGGAAGAGAAAAACTAATTAAAAACTAGACTTTTCTAGATCTGAAGAGATAGTACAGCAGGTGGGGCAATTGCCTTGAGAACTGCCAACCCAGTTTCAGTCCTTGGCACCTGTGTGACCTCTGAGTCCCACCAGGAGAGATCCCTGAGGACACAGCCAGGAGTAAGCCCTGAGTACAGCCATACATGGTCCCCAAAACAAAAACAGAGCAAATAAAAATTAATACTTTCTCTTCGAAGGGATCCCTGGAGCCCTGGACTCTTTTATCAAACAACACAATACTGACAAACTTACCCTCTTTCCAAAGATGAATGTTTTATTGCCTTACCATTGGTTCATTATTTGGTTAATTCACATACGTGACCCTAGCAGAGACCAAATCCTCATGATGCCTTTGAATGCTTACCTAAGAGAAAAAATGTGTAATATGTATATCTGTGCGATTTTTTTTTACTTTTTTGGTCACACCCTGAAATGCACAGGGGTTACTCCTGGCTCTGCACTTAGGAATTAGACCTGTCAGAGCTCAGAGAACCATAAGGGATGCTGGAAATTGAACCTGGGTCGGCCACATGCAAGGCAAATGCCCTACCTGCTGTGCCATCACTTCAGCTCCAATCTATGGATATATTTTATACTTGACATAGAATATGGCTTCAGACAAATGAGGAACTATTACTGGTACTGGGACCTTCTGCCACAACAGCAAATGAGAGAGATGGCAACGCCCCCTGGCATTGTTAGTACCTCCTTCTCCATACCCAAAGGCAGCAGGAAAGCGAGTGCCAGTCCCCGGACTGTAGCACAGACACTCAACTCAGCTGTGTCGCTGCTGTGAGCGGCTTGTTGGCATGGCTACCATAACCAGTGGCTTCTTCTGACCTGGGATTGGG
This sequence comes from Sorex palustris, assembly GCA_028565675.1. NCBI lineage: Eukaryota > Metazoa > Chordata > Mammalia > Eulipotyphla > Soricidae > Sorex > Sorex palustris. The sequence goes on along the minus strand of JAOXYA010245189.1, from coordinate 7,557 downwards.
AGGTGCAGATGACGGTCATGACATTCACCTGATATGAAAGGCAGAACAACCAGCTGAAGATTGGTTCTAGGCAAGGGCCTCAAGGTCAGCTCCAGATTTTAATTTTCTGCATGATCACTGAGGACTGACTGGTTCCCATCGCAGGAGCAAGCTAGGCCTACTGTCACCTTCCTTTTGAGGGAGGGATCTCTTATGACTAAAAGGTACAATAGGAAGAAGAGAACCAACCAGCTAAAGACAGGACCAACTGGTTCTGGGCTATACTGAATGCTTAAAATGTTTCCTCCTACTCTGCCCCATCTCTAGATGCGCTAAATCTGGCTTTATGTGACATTTGTTTATAATGTCTTACACACGAGCCATAAACTTCAATGACATGTTACTTAGACAAAGCATAGAACCAAGTTACTAATCACTGAATGACGGAACAGCTCTGACTATGGAACCAGTAGAAGGACCAGAAATGAGAGGGAAAGGATTTGGATTTGCAGTACACTGAGGGCTCAGGAAGGGGGATTCGAGAGCCTCTGTTTTCAGAGTGTGTACACTCAGGGTGAGGTAACAAGAATGGAAGCTGCATAAAATTGGGAATAGGGAGCTAACTCCAAATGCCGGGATGCAGGCTTTGCATGCTGGAGCCTTAGGTTAGACCCCTGACACCACAGGGTCCCCCATGCAGTGCCAGGAGTGGCCCCTGAGAACCCCTGGGTATGGTCAGAAGCCAAAAAAGAGAAAATATAAGGTTATGGAGAAATTGATCTGTAATCATATGTGGAATTTCTATACTAATGATATTATTCACATTACTCAATTCAGGTTAAAAAAGAGGTTGGTGATGTTTCCATACTGATCAATAATGCCGGCATCGTCACCGGGAAAAAGTTCCTCAGTTGCCCAGATGGGCTTATGGAAAAATCTTTTGATGTGAATTTCAAAGCACACTTATGGGTAATTATATTTTAGTTTGTTGTTGTTGTTGTTGCTGTTGTTGTACTAAGTTGGAAGTGCATTCCTAATGTTCTCTGACATTATTATTAGTATCTCAATATGTCACAGGCTTCCCACTTTAGACTGTCCCCGTCTACCCAGTTGTCTTCTCCTGATCTGACTGAAACTCTGTGTCCCCAAATCTCTACTTTGGTCAAGGCAGAGCAGTCTATGTGGTTGCTGTCATTTGCTGTTTGTCATTTCTGTGAGGGACCATCCTAGGGATCTCGTGTAGATGCTTTGAAGCATCTCTGGAGGAGAAGGGATTCATTCAAAGGCTTGCCCGAGGCTCCACGGCCGGGGACTTGGTGTACCCTAACTTTTGCCCACACTGGAACTCTTTTGAAAGTGAGTAAGCGTCACCAGTACGTAAGCCTCCGTGGATCAGGGTAAGTCAAGAGGTGCAGCCTTCTCCCTCAGCATCATAGCGGGTTTCTCCCCGTATCCTGGTGACTCATTGCCGTGACATACAGGAACACAAACCTTTACACGGTGATCGGACGAACATTAGATTTCTCTGACTTTATCTGAGACCAGCCGTGTCATCCCCACCACGCAATCTCTCCTTCTCCCTCTCCCAGTTCTTGAGCCCTTTTCCTTCCGACCCTCTCACAGCCCCTCGTGCCCTGGGAAAGTTCTCTCCCTCTGGCCGGGGCAAATCCCGGAGCTCTCTGCCACCCCTCCAGCCTCCTCCTACATTCCACAGGATCTTCCTGTTACATTCTCCTTGGGAAGCTTTGGACCCTGCATTTCACCAGAAATTATACTGGTCCAGGTGGTGTTCTTGGCATTCTGTGTAGCTGTCGGGGAAAGACAGGGCTCCTACTGAGTGGACACCACTCCCCTTCAGGACCCATTCCCAGAGGCCTGTCCAGTCTCTCCCATATGTGCCCCTATTAGCCTGATGATAAAGTGCATCGTCAGAAAGAAGCCAAAGACCAGAGTCTCCGCAAAAGTCTCTTCTTGTTTAACTTTTGTGGGTTTTTTTCCCTGAGTCCTTCCTATCCCCCTTCTCCATATTGTTCCCAAATCACCGACATTCCCCTGCTCTCTCTTTCCCACACACTCTCTCTCACTGGGAATCTTCCACGCCTTTTTTTTTCTCCCTCTTTTTTATTTTAATGAATCACCACCGTGAGATAGTTACAGGCTTACAAGCTTTTGTGATTAGGTTTCCGTCATACAATATTCGAGCACCCATCCCTCCACCGGTGTTCATTCTCCACCACCAATGGTCCCAGTGTCCCTCCCGCCCCCTGCCTCTGTGGCAGACACATTCCCTCTTACTCTCTCCTTTGGGGTGTTATGATTTGCAATACGGGTGCTAAGTGGCCATCATGTTTGGTCCTTAGTTTACTTTCAGCACACATCTCCCATCCTGAGCGAACCTTCCAACCATCATTGACTTAGTGGTCCCTTCTTTATCCCAGTTGTCTTTCCCCCCAGAATGTGAGGCCATCTTCCAAGCTGTGAGCGATCCTCCTGGCCCTTATCTCTCCTATCCTTAGGTATTAGTCTCCTATTATGTTACTTTATACTCTGCAAATGGGTACAGTCATTCTATGTCTGTCCCTTTCTCTCTGACTCATTTCACTTAGCATGATACTCTTCTATGCAAATTTCATGGTTTAAACTTTTCTGCCTTCTTCAAGCACTCAACAAAGCACCACTTCGTTGCTAGAGACTCACAGTGCTCCTCCCAATCCTGCGGAACAGTGGACAGAACTCTTCACAGACCAAGCATTTACTGGGCCACTGCTTTTCCTTCTCCAGCCTTGATATGACTGTCTGCAGACATACAAAGGCTCTATAGCTTTTAAAGATCCTTTGTTGGATTTTATATTGTTCATATTTTTTAAATAATGAAACGTGTTCTATTTAATGCATGCTATGTACACGATTACTAATGTTGATTAAGTACTTCTTTGTTAAAGAATTCTTCTCCTCCAGTGCTCCCTGCCCTCAATTCCCCTTCTTTCGCTGCATCTCCCACCAAAGTGGAACTTTGAAAGCAATGAAACATAGAACATGTACTTTTTCTTTAACAGATGTTATCTTTTATATCATGCTGTAAAAATAAGAAATCTGTCATTCTATGCCTGAAACCCAAGCACAAAAAATTTGTAAATCTACAACTGTACCTCATGGCGTTTCACTAATAAAAATCTAAATTAAAAAAAATAAATAAGAAATTGTTATTCAAAGTAAAAACGCATATAAAAATACAAAGTGATATTTTTAAGTGAAACTAGCACTGGCATATGCTGAGAACAATGTTGAGAAAAATCCAAAAAAAAAATACATGAGACAAGGAAAGGAAATCTAAATAATTATTAAATAATTGTGCTCTCAAGTACACTTACTGGTTTGGGGACTGTGGCTGCTCAGATTGGAATATACTACTTCAATGCATGTCTTAAAATTGTGCTCTTGAAAATTAAATATAAGAAATATATACGTCTCAACAAGTTACTTGTAATACTATTGGAATTGCCATCGGGATAATTCCGACGAAACAGGATAAACTAGCTAGGAGACTTACCTCCCACACGTTTGACTAATTTTAGCCCAGAGTCTTTGTGTATTTCTATGAGCTTAAAACCCTTCGGCACAGTGATTATATACACTCAGGGGAAAGGTATGAAATTGGATGTGAAACATTAACCGTTTCCGTTGCTCTTCCTAGACTTACAAAGCCTTCCTACCTGCTATGCTCGCTAAGAACCATGGACACTTGGTTTGCATTTCAAGTGCAGCAGGATTGCTTGGAATAAATGGACTGGCAGGTAAGAAAAATGTAGTATTTTGCAGAACTTAAACTTACAACATAGCTCTGAATGAACACAGAACGTGCACTTTTTCTTTAATAGATGTTATCTTTTATACCATGCTGTAAAAAAAAAGAAATTGTTATTCAACATAGAAACACATATAAAAATACAGGGGAAACACAATGAAGTGGTCATTTCCCTGTATTTTTTAAGTTTTGATGCCCTGATAATAAAGGGTGCCACATGGAGAGGTGTAGGGAAGAAATGAGGGGGTGCATCAGACTGTCCATCAGATTTATTGACTGCAACTATGCACTTTGTAATAAGCTGGTTTTATGCCATGTACTGAGTTTTAAAGAGAGGGGGCAACTTCACTGATCCATGTTTTTACCCCAGTGATTAGCATAATCACCGTGCCCAGAATTGAAGTAGCTACTGGGACAGTTAGGAGGAAGATTCCACTAATTTATGTCCCTGGCTTTGCATTTGGAGGAAGTTTCTCCACCCCCAAGAAATCTAAAATTAACTAACCTCTATGCTCTTCTGGTACTTGAGAACTTATAAGAAGCGGTTATTGTTTCCAACTCCCTCCAAATGACTTGACATTAGCCATGGAGAGGCAAAAAGATTCATCAGCATCTTGGACCAACTCAAGATCTGGCTCTCAGAAGAGCAGAAGCTTTTTTTCTTACTCACCAGGGCATTCCTGGAGCAAGCATTCTGACTGGTTTACACAGTCTCCTGGGAATCATCCGTCAAAAAGCTAGCCACTGTGGAATTCATGCCCAAATCAATCAGCATAAGCAGTGGCTGAATAAAAAGCAGTACTCTTACATTAGGAAGGAAGAAAGGAAGGAAGGAAGGAAGGAAGAAAGAAAGAAAGAAAGAAAGAAAGAAAGAAAGAAAGAAAGAAAGAAAGAAAGCGACAACAACCAGATAATAGAGAATCAATTGGCCAACCTGTCAACTAGACACTAACACTTTTGGGCTAAGCAACTTATTTTGAGTTCGATACTGTCTTAGTAGAGTTCATTTCAGTTACCTACTGAGGTTTCTTCAGAATCTACACGAACCACCAGTCTCCCAACCATTACCAGTCTGTCTGTACATATCTCTGCCATGGACTTTTCTTCCACTCTGCTTAGAATGTGTCAGGCATTTTCACCGCCCCTCTCTTATGTTTGATTAGTTGACAGTTCTTTAAAATAACAGTAGTGTGTTACAGCACCACATAATTATTTACCCACAGTTTATCTCTACTCACTCTCACTTCACCTCAGAAGCAAATACAGACCTTTAGCGACCTGTGGACTTGGACCCCTGCCTCAGAATGACGAGGGGTTTGATGTAGAATAAGATTAGCCAGATCACAGGGCAAAACATCTCATCAACATCTTGAAGGTTGAGAGGCTCCATTGGAGCAATCTTTGTACCAGATGCTTCACATGATCCTAGGAGCTGCTCGGGGCCCCTGTGCCCTCCCCTCCCTGTGTCACCATGTTCACTGTCCCCATGACTCATCCTCATAGCTCTTGGTTCTTGCCACCTGTAGTAGCTGCTTTTTGGAAGAGCCAGTAAATGTGGTTCTGTTAAATGTGTGAGGCAAAGAAAGTACCTGAATATCTCAGTGTCTTTCCTTCTATAATTATTTCTGTTCCATGAAATGGATATCCAGCTGTTGGGCGTGTGACTGAAGACAGATGGGTCAGATCTGACACGAGTGCCACGTTCCACTTCCCCTGCTCTTTGAACATGCTTAAGAAGCAGTGACCAATTCTTTGTGTTTTCCCTGAAAATGGAACAGAGCCATTTGGGAGAAAACTTAAATCTTATTACCAACCCCCAGCTGACTTCTCTTCCTTTTTTTCTGTTTAAAAGATTGTGATGTGGGGACTCTTGTTGGGAAAGCTTCCCTCACCTTCTCCTCCCTCTCTCCGTCTCTCTCTCTCTCTCTCTCTCTCTCTCTCTCTCTCTCTCTCTCTCTTTCCTTTTGGGTATTAATGGTTTGTGGTACAGGTACTGAGTGGTTATTGTGTATAACCCCCGTTACCTCCTTTCAGCTCTCACTTCTTGTCCAGAGTGATCACTTCCAACGATCATTGCCAACGGTCCCTTCTCTGCCCTAACTGCCCTTCCCCTACCTCCTGCAACTTGTGGCAAGCTTCCAACTATTGGCCAGTCTACCTGGCCCTTGTTTCTACTTGTCCTTGGGCATTAGTCTCATCCTACGTCTTCTTTATATCTCGCAAATGAGTGCAATCTTCTTGCCACTGACCTCTCTCATCTGCACTCCTCCGCAAATATTATTTTATTTCTCGTGTGAATCTTCCTGATGGGTTGAAGTTCTTTGAAACAAGAAGTGTACCCTTGTGTCCCATGCGAAGTGACCAGTCTCTGACCCTACGTTAACATGGCAGAGCAGACCACGCCCATGCCCCCACCCCTCCAGGGATCCACGTGGCCCTGCCAACCAGCCTTGACAACTAACCACTGAGACCCAGTCCAGACACGCCTTTCCAATGAGAGAAGACCAAGGTCACACAACATTAGAACTGTGAAATCGGTACTCCACTCTGTCAATAGTAGTATGATGAAGAAATATGACTTTAAAATATACAGTAGCTGTGTTTGTCCTTTTTAGATTACTGTGCAAGTAAATTTGCAGCCTTCGGATTTGCTGAATCTGTATGTATGGAATTGTTCAGCCAGAGAAAAAGGGGAATTAAAACCACAATCGTGTGTCCATTTTTTATAAACACTGGAATGTTTGATGGTTGTAGTACTAGGTGAGTTCCTTGGTTTCAAAGAAATTGCATTTAAAAAAATAATGATTTGGGGCCCGGGCTATGGTACAGCAGGTAAGGCCATTGCCTTGAATGTGGCTTACCCGGGTTCAGTCCATGGCCTTCCCAATGGTCCCCCAACCCCAGCAGGAGTGACCTGACTGCAGATCCAGGAGTCAGCCTGCACACCATCAGGTGTGGCCCACAAACAAACATCATTTTCCACCTATGTTCTTTCTTTCTGTTTATCATGGGTTTACCACAGTGTGGAGTTCAGCTGTTTGGTGTATCATAGGTATATACGCATACCTGTATAGGGATGATTGTCACAGCCCTGTGCCATCCCCCCCCACCACCACCAAAAAGATGAGCTGCGCACACTCCCACCCCTTTCCCTTGGTTTATACTGAGTCTGGGAGGCTATTTTGTTGTTACTGGCCAATTTATTTGCTTTAGGTGTTCAGCTTCCACCTGTGAGTGAAGCTGTCTGTTACCTTTCACTCCATTACTTATTTACTTACATAATCACCTCAAATTCATTTATTTTATCCACCAAAGCACAATTCCACCTTTTCCTTATTTTTTTTTCAGTTTATTATTCTGTTGAGGATATATACCACAGCATATTGTTTAAAACAGTATTTTTCAAGGATTCAGCCTGATTGATGATAGATTTCAGAGTACCTGTCTTACTCAAAATGCGTTCATGTTTAAGAAACTGATAACATACGTGGAGTTGTGTGTGACTCAGAGCCTGCCCCAAGATTCTTGCCCATATTCTTCCTGCTCTTGGCACATGCCCTATCAGACACCCAGCTTCCTCCTCATTCCACAACATGACTCAGGAAGGGCCACCAGTTTCCAATTCGGTATTATTGGTGACAAACAGGTGTTTTCTAAGACTTGGTTTGCAGTAGTCATTGAGACTGCCCAAACAAACACTGCCCTCCCGTTGTTCATCGATTTGCTCGAGCGGGCCCAGTAACGTCTCCATTGTGAGACTTCTTGTTACTGTG
>JAOXYA010244711.1:0-19646 GCA_028565675.1 Sorex palustris | reverse complement strand
GTGTTTGGCATATCGAATACGTCACGGGTAGCTTGCCAGGCTCTGCCATGCAGGCGAGATACTCTCGGTAGCTTGCCAGGCTCTCCGAGAGGGGTGGAAGAATCGAACTCGGGTCGGCCATATTGGCTGCGTGCAAGGCATGTTACAAGAAAAGTAAACTGAAAGACAGTTGTTCTTGATTGAGTGAAACATAGGTAGAACTCTCCAGGACACAGACCTCAGAATTTCATTCAGTGAGTTGACTCCAAGACTAGAGAGATGCATAAGGGCTAAAGTACTTGCTGTGCATGCAGCCACTCCAGTTCAGCCTCCAACAAGGCATGATCTCTGAGCACATCCAGGAATGAGCACAGAGCTCAGAGAAACCCCTGAGCACCATGGGGGGTGTCCCAACTCCCTCTCCCAATGATTTGGTTGCATTGGTATGAAAAAGCAAAGTAAATAAATCGGACTATATCAAATTAATTTTTTTTTTGTTTCTGGTCCACATTCAGTAATGCCCAGGGTTTACTCCTGGCTCTGTGTTCATAAATTATTCCTGACGGTGCTCAGGGGACCATATGGGATGCCAGGGATGGAACCCGGGTTGGTCACATGCAAGGCAAATGCTCTACCCTCTATACTATCTCTCCAATCCCTTAAAAAGTTTTTAATGGCAAAACAAACTTGGACTAAATTTCTTTTTAAATAAAGCCTACTGAATGGGATGAAATCCTTGCACACAATACCACAGATTCAAGACAGATATTCAAGATACATAAAACCCACACAATGTTCAACAATGGCAAGAAGAAAACAATAATCCCATCAAAAATGGGAAGAAATTAACAGACATTTCTCCAAAGAAAACATACAGACTCCAATATGAAATAATGCTCATCATCACTATTATCAGGAAATTCCAAACCTAAACGACAATGAGCTATCACCACAAGCCAGAGAGAATTCATTCTCAAAGACTAGAAAATTCTGGTGCTGCTACGGATGTGGTCAAATAAAGGAACTGTCACTCTCTGTTGGTGGGATCTTGTCTGGTTCGGCCTCTGTGGAAAACAGGATAGAGATTCCTCAGAAAAATTAAAACAGAGATACCAAACATCCCAGTGATTCCACTTCTTGGCATTAATTCAAATAGGTATACACATACCTCTGATCATTTTAACACTAAATACACTAGCCAGGAAATGAAATAGTTCAAATGTCCAGGTGAAAGTCTTCAGACATCAGCTGCCCGGTCCCAGCTCCAAAAGCACTATTAACAACTATTCCCACACAAGACCAGAGGCATCTCTGTGAGACTCTGGAACCCACTTTACGAAATTCCTGAGACACGGGGAAGAAGCTGTTGTGCGTGCACCATCACATCCCCCAAACACATGTTGCTCTACGTGAGGAACTTCCCAGCTAGAGAGAATTGTCCTCACCAGGAAAGGAACGGGAGGATGGGGACCAGTCTCCCTAGTCTCTGGTCTTGCACACAGAACTTGCTTTGATTTACCAATGCACACACCTCCATAAATGTAAGCAAATCTGAGTCATGCGTAGGCACAGAGATGGCTGGGAACGAGGAAGAAAAGAATGGGGGACAGGGGGTCCATATCAACCAACTGTGGGAGTGATGGTGACTCCCAGGATCTGCTCTGAGGGGCTAAAGCAGCCCTCCTGCTGAGGAGAGCACAGAATTCTTAAGCCAAAGAGTACACCCTAACCGCCAGGGCCCACAAAACTCCAGGGCCTATATTTGACCCTATCTATTGTCACTGACTTGCCCCTCAGGGCTCACCTACTACTAGTCACTCTGGCTGTGCATCTGCATGCCCCTGGCCTGTCTCCCATCACCAGGCCCCACTGCCACATGCATGTCCACAGGGAGACCACACAGCCACTGGAGAACAGGAATGCAAGATCCTGTTCAAATTGGTCCCATCCATGCAATTTGCCAGTCTCTAAGTTCTGATCCTCAAGATGGGAAAAATGAAGGGGAAGGAAAGAGCACCAGTCTTTTCAATCGACTGAGCACACTTCTAGCAGAGGGAGCGGGGCCTGCAACAATGAGCCAAAGTATAACAATGACCCCCTGTCTACTTCTGCATCAATATATTCAATATGTTCCCAAGCATTCATCTGCTGTCAGAGCACGCACCCCAGTGTGTGGAGGAATTGATTCTTTATAGACCCACTAACTCACACCAACTGCTCACTAACATATAACGCTCTGCTGCCATGATGTTGACAGGTGGCGGGGTAGGGAAGGACATGCAACTCTGCAGAGAACTGAAACGGATGAAAATTAACCCAATTTATGTTGTCATTTAAGGACACGGACTCCTACATCTTGCTCTGCCTTCTTCCCAGATTCGCCTGTTCTCAACCATATTTTTTCAAAGTGTGTGTATTTGTATATTTGGTTTTTGTTTGGGGCCATTCCCAGTTGTGCTCAGGGTTTACTAATGGCTCTGCGCTTAGGGATCAGTCCTAGAGGGACTTGGAGGATCATATGGGGTCCCAAAGATTGAACCAGAGTTAGCTGCACGAAAAGCAAGATCCTTACCCACTGTACTATCTCTATGACCCACATAGTTATATTTAAGCACAATAAATTTCATCTTTAAAACACATCATTGACTATATAGGGGACCATATGGGGTGCCAGGGATTGAACTGGGCCGGCTGCATGCAAGGCAAGCACCCTACCCAATCTACTATTTCTCTGACCCTCTTAGTGATTTTTCCCCCAAATTTCTGACTTCCCATTCTGCTGCTGCCTGTAGAGTGGAGGGTGGTTGTGAGATGATCAGGTCATATGAACTACAGTACTTAGTAGCCATGCTCACATGGGAATCTCACTCCTTAGTTGTGGTGCTCCCCCACATTCTGGTCACAATAGTCAGCAATAGTTGCATCTTTAGTCATGTATCTTGCACACACGCCTGACCATGGTGAACAAAGAGCACACACACTTTGTTGTAGTCCAGGTGATCCCAAACAGCAGAGCGACCAGGAACCCCCCCAAACTCACAGGGATCGATGGATAGACACAGCTTATGAACTCACGTGTTAAAAGCTAAAGACACTGGCCCAGGAACAGAGTTCAGACTCAAAAGGTTTTTCCTTTCCATACGTTCCTCTCACTCACAGACTCTGGTGTTTCGCTGAGCAATTCATAGATGGTGTTATGGGGTTTCCTGGCTCCTGTCAGGTAGAGCAGAAATCTGCATATAGGAATGGCACCTACCCTACCCGGCTCTCTCAGTGGTGTCCCTTCCCCCAGTTCTTGGTGATCGTTGCGGCCTTGCACTGGAGGTCACTCACTGGAAATGCAGTCCCTTCTTTGATCTTTACAGTCTCCTCTTGACTTTCACAGGGAAAACTCAGGAGGAGGTTCTGGGAAGGCCCATTAGTGGTAGGCCTGCTCAGAGATCACTCTAGGAGTTATTTTAATTAATTAATGCTTGCTAAGTCCTTGCTGAGGACAGCAGGCCAGATACCTGGGGCTATGAGCAGGCTGGTCAGGTGTCTCATAGCAAGGGGAGAAACTTCCTGTATTCATAACTCATGTCCTGAAAAGATCCCTCACTGTTCGCTCTGAAGACCCTGGATGATGTAGATAAAGTTAAATAATCCATTGACCCTGCTCTATGTGTCTTTTCTCATGCCTAGGACCTAACCAGATGCGGAAATCTCTTGCTGATTCAGGCCAAGGTTCTGTTCTCTTTACCATCTGGGAAGCAACCGGTTCTTCTAGGAGTCTGGGTCCAGGAATGGGAGCAGCCAAAGGAGGAGACCAACCGTGCGGATAGTTGGTGGATGAAAATTCATAATGCACACGCTTCAGCTGCCTCATTCCAGTCTCCCTTTTGTTCTCTGCACTCACACAGCTGAGTGCCCTCTTAGGACTCTGCCTGTGCTCTCAGTGATAAAGGAGCAACTGATGGCTCCCAGATTTTATCCACCCACCACGACTACGGCCCTCAGAGCAGCAGTGCTCAAGACCAGCCAACAGCGGCCTCAAAGAGCAATGGCGTCCCAGCTAACAGCACTTCAGGAATGTGCTCTCTGTCTCTCTCTCTCTGTTTCTCTCTCTCTCTCTCTGTCTCTCTCTGTATTTCTCTCTGTGTATCTATCTCTGCCTGTCTCTGTCTCTTTCCTCCCTGCTTCCCTTCTTCTCACCTCTCCTTCCCTCTCTCTTCCACTCCCACTTTCCCTTCCCTCCCTCCCTTCCTCCCCCTACTGCTCCCTCTGTCTCTCACTCCATTCCTACATTTCTCCCCCTCTTTCTCCCTCCTCTTCCTCCCTCTCCCTCTCCCCTCCCCCCCCTCTCTCTCTCTCCGGGTAGGAGACTGTCCATCCTCCCCAAACTCTCTGGAACCCTCTTATTGGCAGCAGCTCTGACAATGATATCCCTGGTAGCAGCAGTCACCCTTCTATTTTTTTAATGTAGGAGTACTGCTATTTATTTCACCATTGATTAAGCTGATTGAATTGAGCATAAACTCCACATTACTTTTTTTATTATTTTTAAATTTTTTAATTGAATATCTGTGAGATAGACCATTACAAAGCTGTTCATAATTGGGTTTCAGTCATACAATGGGTTTCAGCCAGCACCCATTCCTCCACCAGTGTACATTACTCACCACCAATATCCCCTGTTTCCCTACCACCACCATCCCCTCAACACACCACCCAACCTCCATCCCCAGCCTCCCTCTATGGGAGGCACTTTCCTTTTTATTCTCTTTTTTTCCCCTTCTGTGCATTATGGTTTGCAATACAGGTGCTAAGTGGTCTTCGTGTTTGTTCATGGCATTCAGTATTGGTAAGGCTGGAGTAGTTTCGATTGGGTGGCCATTTTGAGGTGTGGATGTGACTGCTGAGGCTTCCAGGAGTACAGGGAGGTGGGGTGAGGTAGCCTATCCTGACCCCAAGAAAGCCTGGAGATTTCAGTCTCAAAACCTGCATACCTGAATTTTCAGCAGCTTATATCCCAGTGAGATTAGTCTGACAGTGAAGTCAGGCCAGGGGTTGGTGGTGATTTTGAATTGTGGAAAAAAGCAGCTTCCAGGGATTCTGCTTAGATGGGCACCACCCACCCACTCTTATTTACCCCGGTGTGTTCAGCCATGCATGGGTACAGGATTAACTGCAACTTTTGATCTCTTTTGAGATTTATTTATGAGTCTCTGAAGTAAAGCCGGTACTAGAGCTTACATGGTGGCGCTGGAGTTGGCTTGTGGAGGTGACTGCCAGTGCTTCTAGTAGTATAGGGAAGTGGGGGGAGGTAGCCCATCCCAACTCCAAGAAATCCTGGAGATTTCAGTCACAAAACCCGCATGCCAGAATTTTCAACAGATTATATATCTTGGTTAGGTCCATCCTGAGACGGTGGAGTCAGGCTGGGGGTATGGTGGTGATTTTGGATTGTGGAAGCAAGCAGCTGCTGGGGGCTCTGTTTGGATATGTACCAAACTAACCTGCCCCACCTGATTTACTCTTGTCTGTTCAGCCATGTGCGGGTCTGAGATTAACTGCAGCTTTTATCTCTTTCGGGATTTATGGGTCTCTGAAACAAGGCCAATAAGTGCACTTTTATAGCTGAGCAGGAGGTGGTTTATAGGCATGGCTCCCACATACCTAACTTTTGACCACTTAATTTTTGGTTAACTTGGCCCAAAATTGTTGGGTCCGACCAAAGGCACAGTGGCAATTTGGGGTATCAAGAAGCCTGATACCCCAGGCTGCTGATGAACTCACCTCACAGGTACAGGTTGACCTGCTGGCGGCATCATAACCCCTACTCTTCTTTCTTGCAGCTGCTCCCCCCAGTCTTACTGCACTTTTTTTTTTTTTTGCTTTTTGGGTCACATCTGGTGAGGCACAGGGGTTATTTCTGGCTCATGCACTCAGGAATTACTTCTGGCTGTTCTTGAAGGACCGTATGGGATGCTGGGAATCGAATCCGGGTTGGCCGCATGCAAGGCAAACACCCTACCCATTGTGCTATTGCTCCAGCCCCGACTCATTTTTTCTTGTTTTCTTTTTCTTTTGCTTTGATTTTTGTATTGGACCATGTCCAGTGGTGCTCAGGGCTTACTCCTGGCTCTGAACTCAGGAATTACTTCTGGCAGGCTCAAGGGATCTTACGGGATGCCAGGAATCAAACCCAGGTCGGCCATGTCCAAGAAAGCACCCTACCAGCTATACTATCCCTCTAGCCCCTCATTTTTCTTTTTCTTTTTAATTTTGATACACTGTGACTTACAGTACTGTTAAAGATAGAGTTTCATGAATACAATGTTCCACCACCACACCCTGCAGTGTCCTCTTTCCTCCACACGCCTGCGGCCCCTCCTCCACCCACCATTTCCCTCCCGCCCCCGCTGTGATGGCTCAGTTCTATAGACTAGTTCTGTGTTCTGTTGCCTTTGGTCATTTGTATAATTTCTCTCTTTCTCTCTCTTTCTATCCTTCTTTATATTAAGATGATTTACAATAGTTAATGATGGTTTCCAGTGTACATATACCAATACCTTGTCCCCCTCCCTGACCCTAAAGATCCCAATTCCACTCCCTTTTTTACTCTCCTGTCTACAGATTCAGTTTTGTGGATTAGTTCTCTACTTGTGTTGCCTTTGGTCCTTTGATGTTACCTTTCTGTATATGTTTAGTTTCTGCATATAAGATCATTCTGTATTTATTCCTTTCCTTCTGACTGCACTCAGTATGATATCCTATGTTCCATCTATGTTGAGAGCACTCATTTTATAGAAAGGCAACAAAGCCAGCACAATGTCAGGACCTTCCTGAAAACCTGCAGTTTGGCAAGCACTACCAGGTAAGCATTCCTTTTAGGGTGAAGTCCTTGAGTTTCTGATGTGGAGAAAAATCTGACTGAAGAAAGGCTTTACCATAAACTTTACACCTGAATCTCAGAGTGCTGGTCAAAATATCTCCTACACTGATGGCTGATAAATGGGTGTTTTCTGCGGGCAAACGCCCTACCCGCTGTGCTATTGCTCCAGCCTATGCACACACAAAGAAAAAAATGACCTGGAAATCAAAAAATAATACAGCACTCTTATCAGTGATGCTCAGATGTGTGCAGAGGGCCTAAAACTGGCGTCAGGCAATGAGCAAGCATTCAGTTAAATATGACAAAAAAAACCCTCTTCCTTCTAGGTGAATATTACTTATTGGTTTCATTCTTCTATATACTGCAGTGCAATATTTTTAAATTTGTGCTTGTGCTGAGTTCACGACTTTAATGACCCTACCCACACTGGAGTCACACTAGCAGCTGTTCTCAAAGACTGAGTCATGGCATGTATTGAAACAAATATTGATGTGCTTAGTGACCTACAAAAAGGTTTGAATTTACTGCTGTTGGCCATGAACTATCCTCAATCAGTAAGGTGGATCAAATAAAGTTACCCAAAATCTCAGCAGACATAAAGTGCTATGAAAATAGGTGAACTATTTTGATGGGTGATTTCTAGAAAAATCTATTATTTTCTGTTGAAGCAAGTGTTCAGTGTTTTGCTAATTCAGTCTTATGGCTAATCCACGTATTAGAGAAGCCATGAAACACAATCTGCCTTGGCTGCTTTGTTATGGGTGGTATGTTACAACCTGGAAACACTTTCTGAAAATCAATTCCTCCCATCCTATCCCCATCAAGCAGCTTGTAGTAGATTCACTGAGACTCTGAGGCCTCTACAAGCCTGGGTTTGTTAAGGGGTGCTCTTGGAGATACATCTGGAAAGGAGAAAGTGAGGTCTTCCTGGGCACGGGAGAAGCTGAGCTACAATGCAGCCGCTTTGGAGGTCTCCGCTGATCCCCATAGAAGCCCTCTGCAAGCTGTACCAAGTGGAGGCACAAAGGTTTGCGCCTTTCTAGCCTGCCTTGCCAGTCACTTGTTACGGGCTCTGCCCTGTGTGGGGATGTCTTCTTGAGTGACTCTGTTCCCTGCTGCTGAAGGCAGTTTCTGTGAGGGATGTGGGTGGAACTGAAGACCCCCATCAATAGGAACAGGTGTGATTCTCCACAGATGCTACAACAGGAGACCACGTCAAATTGGCTCCTGAGTCGCTCGGACATGACCCTAGTAGTCTGAACAGATTCCTTGCTATCCAGAAAACATTAAATTTCACACTCCTTTTATGTACTTTTTCCCCCAAAACTAGAATTATTTCAAGCCATTTTTCTAGGCACCCTGATTTATTTGCATGGGGAATCATAGTTCAAGTCTACAATCTGTCCAACAGTACCCCGGGAGATTTTGCTTGTTTTCCTTTTCCTTTGAAGGCCAATTAAAACAAATTACTCTTTACTTGGGGGCTACAACCAGTGGTGCTCAGGGGCTACCCCCATCTCTATGTTCAGCTGTTTCTCCCAGCAGTGCTCAGGATACCACATGGTGCCAGGGATCAAACTTAGGCTTCCCATATGTGAAGGATGTTTTCAGCCCTTTGATCTATCCCGCTGGCCCCAAAGGTCAATTTTGGAGAGTCCATTGCCTGCTTCCCAAACTCCTTCTCAACCAGTGTTGACTCTGTGTGGGCAAGCCACCTAGCCACTGAGCTCCTGAAAGCCTTCTGATAATGGCCTCTTCCCTCCCATCAGTGACCCACATCTTAATTGTGGCTGCATCCCAGTACCTGGTTCACAAAACATTTGACCAATGTTGCTTGGAAGAGAAAAACTGGCTACCATTGTCCTAGCAGTTGGTGCACTGCTTTCAGGGAGGTGGTGCCAGGATTTTCTGATAGCCAGAGCATGATCCTCAGAAATTTAACTACTCCAACTGGATTTCTGTTCCCCCCTAAGAAACACATTCCAATCACACCACAGGGCACCCCCTGTGGACCACAAACTTCCCAGGGATTGGGGCTTCTCTGCAGCAGTGGGCTGTAACATTTGTCTATCTGCTCATGGTTTTCACTCCTTTTCCCAGTTAATTTGGAACGGAAAAGAGGGAAAGCGCCATGACATGAGATGGTAATGAGGGAAATAAACAAGGGACAGAGATGAGAATACTCATTTATCCATTCATCTACTCCCTCATTAAATATATCCTAGAATTTTGTTCTCTTCCAAGCCTTAACCTGGAGGATTCAAGATTTTAAAATAATATTTAAAAATAATAATATTTTAAAATAATAATTTTAACTCGAAATTTTTAATTAATTTTAATTTTAAAATAGTGATTGGACATTATAACCCTGACTTTCTGGAACAAAGTAGCATTATCAGACACAAGAGTGAGGATTCACACAGGAAAATCCATTCTCCAGACATCTCATGGAATGCAGGCTCTTCCTGATCTCTGGCTCTTAGGGTTTGATGCGCCACGGACAGCTTCCAGAGGTATGTGGGAATTAGCTCTCCATGACTCATTTACATGGAGTTGTAAATTTACAACCCATCTGGGGTTGTAAATCTGAATGTGAGGGCCATGAAAAATGTGACAATATTGTTTTCTGAACATACAATGGCCAAAATATTCATTCAAAATCAATGTCATAATGAATTCACGGCATTTTTGTTAATGTTGATGATGTTGTTTTTCTCAGATGGAAAGGGGCATGATAGGGAACCTTTAAAAAGTCCTGCTTTACACAGGAAGTGCTATGCTACCCTGCAGCTTTCAGAAGAACAGACAACCAAATGAAGAACGGGCTCTTCAAACATTTATTTAAATTATTTCTCAAAAATCAAGAACTACCTCCACAGAGCTCGGTACCTGCATGTACCACTAGGGCGGGGAGGAAGGGGAATCCACACTGGGTTGCCCCATGAGGAGGTGCTCACACAGGGACCCACACTCGGTACACAGGAACTTCCCCCAACCCCACAAAACTGGGAATATGTGAAAATCCTGGTCCTCACACCCCAGCAAGCCCATGAGAGACCCCAAATTCTCTCTATATCAATCACTAAACAGACCAATTGGAAACCCCTGAAACCATATCCAGGTTTAGTGCTTTTAGGAAAGGGGGGTCATACCCAGCGATGCTTGGGGGTTACTCCTGGCTCTGCACTCAGGAATTACTCCTGACCATGCTTGGGCGACTATATGGGATGCCAGGGATCAAACCAGGATTGCCCACATACAAAGCAAACACCCTACCCGCTATACTATCACTCCAGCCCTGGTCTAATGCTTTTCAACTGATGAAGTCAACCCTTTGGCAGGTATTCTCTAGGGTGTCAGTGAAGCACCATATCCCCTTGACAGGTGATCTGGCTCTCTAGCAGGGGCAGCTGCAGCCCTTCTTCTGGCCCACAGAGCAGAACTCCCAAGGGTGGGAGAAGCCAGTGATCTGAATTCCAGGTTGGGACCCTTTAAAGACCTCGGGTTTGCTTCTCTTTGATCCCAACAGGTCAGAAGATGCCAACCAGAATTTGGGGAGAGGACACTGAAAGCTGTAGGTGATCAGAGAAAATAACAATTGGGACATTCAAAACAGCAAATCCAGGGTCACCAAGATACCCGAGGATAGCACCAGAAATAGCGATAAGAAGAAATCCACTGAATTGCTAAAGGAAAGCAACATGTGGTCAGTGATCCACTCCTTGTAGAAACTCACTTCTGTATAAACTGAAGATAATTCTTGGGTAGAATATTTTTTAAACCAGCTCATAATCCCCACTTGGAACCATCTTCCATTAATTTCACAGACCAGGGGACCCCCATAATCTCCCTGGAGAAAGGAAAGAAAGACAAACATGAAAAATAATCAACATCAGAACAGGTCAGTTTCACGGCAAGTGCGGTGGGGACTGGTGTCATGGGCCTACCCAGCACCCCTCAGACCCAAGATTATGATTCAGATTTGAGAGCTAAAAACTTGAAGTGAAACCAAATATCTTCGGAAAATACTCCCTCCCAACACTAGGGACAACACACAAAGCAGAACCCCTGAGTCTGCAGCAGAAGTAAGACTGGTAACATTCTGAGATTGAAGTGGAGGCTTATATTGTTCCACTGCTTTTGAATCCTCCACAGTTTTACTATCTAAGTCTCCCACGCACTGCCAGATAAAGAGGTGTCCCACATTGTAAGCACTCCCCTCCTCAGAGACCCACTCTACCACGAAGATGAATAACTTCTCCTAGCAGCCTTCATAGCTCTGAAATAAGTCTAAAATCAACCTGATCAGTGGAGCCCCAAATCTCCTCTAACCTGAAAATTCTCTCTGTGTCTCTAAGCAATGAAGCAAACATCTTCCAAATTATCGGTCCTGCTCTATCCAAAAACTGCCCAACACCGACACTGCACTACTGAGAACACTGCACCTTCCCCAAATCAGCTTCTGTGGCCCCACCACCCACCTCAGCGGAACAAAGGATTGTCTAAAACTCTCTCTCCCCTCATCCTCACAACAGGTCACCACAAACACAGAATTAAATCTCAACAAGGCCTCCTATACCCACTTCACTGAGGACAGATCATCATTATTAAATGGAGAAAACAAACTCTGAACCCACAGTCCCCTCTAGACCATGTCTAGAAACTTGGCATGATATGCCAGTCCATTCAGACTCTGGATCCAACCCCCTTCTCTAGTCATCTTGTCACCTCATTGTTCCAGTTCTTTATGACATAGCCTCAACTTGACAAATTCCCTCTGAACTCAGAACCAATGCACAAGCTGTTCCTTCTCTCTACAGTGCTATTCTTCTCTTCCCAAGAAATCCAAAGACTTCCACTTAATAGAGCTCAGGGGCCAGAGAGATAGTACAACAGCTAGGACTTTTGGCTTGCACATGGCTACCCAGATTCAACCGCCAGCATTCCATGTGATCCCCTGAGCCCACCAGGAGTGATTCCTGAGTACAGAGCCAGGAGTAACCCCTGAGCATCACTGGGTATAACCCCAAAATCAAAAAATAAAAATAGCTCAAAGATCCCTTTTCAAGGGCTGGAGAGATAGTTCAGCAGGTAGGGCACTTGCCTTGCAAGCAGTCAAATGGGATTTGAGCCCTGGCACCCCCCACGGTTGCCCAAGACCACCGGAAGTAGTCCCTGAGCTCAGAGCCAGGAGTAAGTCCTGAGCACTGCCAGGTGTGTCCTGAAAACAAAACAAAACAAACAAACAAAGCACGCCTGAGCACAGGAAAGACTATGGGCCCAGGAGTCCTGCAAGCATTAAACAGGTGGACCTGTCTGTCACACTTTTGAGCCTCCCCACATTGTCTCATTGCTATGATATCTATAAATATAGCAATTTTGGGGTCCCTGAGCTAATGCGGTTAAACACTGTCTCAGTAAAAGCCAACCAGAGGAATTCACGACACTGATAGTAAGAGTACCACCAGCTCCTCATTGAAGATCCTGGCAGCCTTCCTACCCCACAGGCAGCAGAATCTGTTCCCTTGATCAGGTCAAGCCCTCTCAGAAGAGCATCAAGAGATTCTCCTATTAAGGCCATAATTCATCTAAAGGGTAACAAAGGAGCAAGCAAGAGGTCCTGACTTTGTTACACTGGAATAAAGGACTCGGGGTGGGGGCATGGTGGGCGGAGTGGGAGCAACTTCAAGGTAAGCGCAGCATGGGACCCTTGACTCACAAAGCAGGAAGAGTTCTTTTCATTATTGGTACAGATCATCCCTTCACCAATAGTATGAGTGCTGTCAAATATGTAAACGAACGTCCAATCTTGAACAATAGTTTGTTTACTCTCCTGGAGCTCCACTGGAATTGCTTCTGAAAATACAGAGAGGCAGCACAGAAGTGAGGATGTGGGTAAGGAGGACAGGACAGGAGCCCCAGGATCCACCCCAAGTCTTCATCATGCATTCACATTCTGTTGTCCCCATTAAAGCCAAGTAGCAAGGAGAGAGGACCAGATAAGCAGCAAAACCAACAGGATGAGGACAAACCTCCAGTTCTAAGGGGCAAAGCCTTAGCTCCTGAAACTCAAACCAAGTACCTGTCACACTGAGCTGCAATCGTAATCAGGACAGGTGCTGTCTGCAGAGCAGAACCAAAGACTCTCAGATGAGTGCTCCCAAGAACCTTTCAGCCCCTTCCCAAAATAGAAGGCCCTACAGTCACAGGCTAGCCCTGGCTCCTCCTATACTCGGGGCTATGAGAGGTCCCCTCCTAGAAGGCAACCTTGTTCAGACAGGGACACTCCACCGTAGACAGGTCAACCCCCAGAACTGAAATCCACCCTGGACAATACTCCCATCCTGGCACCAGGAGCCCTAGATTCTACATACCAATAAAAATGTTCCTCCTTCTCCCACCTATTAGAGAAGGTTCTCGCAGCCCCTCCCTTAGCATTCAGGCCTGCCCAGAGCCTTGTCCCAGATTTCCCTCCAGCAGCTTTCTGCTTCCAGACTCACCAGGCTTATCCAATATACTCCATCCTGTCATCCAGCACGTGGAATTTGTTTTGACTTCATAAGCGTATGCCGGAAGGCACACAGGCCGGACCCATGAAGTATAATTCACAGGGAAACTCAGAAGTATCAGGGCAATGTCAGCTTGCATAGTTCTATTGCCAAAGTTGTTATGGAGAATGATGTCTTGAACTGGAACATACAATGCTACTGTGTGAACACCGTATCTATTGGTGTCTCCCAGCAATACCATGTATTCCCGAAGGCTGTGGGGAAAAGGACATTCTCTTCACAGAGATCTTAGAAGGTCCACCTCTTGCACGCATGACACTCTGCCTGGCTTCACCCATTATTCAGCCCTCACTCTTCCCTCTCAGGAAAATACATCTCCTCAGTGGGTCCCAGAACACGCCAGCCACTGATGCTTCTTGTCAGAACCCAGACTGGCAGTACTCAGAACTTGGTAGATAGGCGAATTCTCGAGTCTCAACAACTGATTAAGCCTAGTGGGCTGTGAGCACTATTTGCAGAGGAGCAAGAAGCTGCTCTGTGGAGAGTCTGGACTAAAGCCAGCTCAGCCCCTGACCAGGGCCCAAACCCAGCCAGGGCACTCACCTAGATATGCACTGAGCAGCCGTCAGCACCCACCGAGGGGCGATGAGCGAGCCTCCACACACGTGCTCACCGCTGGTCTGCAAGCTCACCTGCCAGGGCCACTTTTTATCCAAGGTGGAGTTTTCGCCAGGCATGGTCACATCCCGGAGGCCACATCCTGGTTGGCTCGGTGAAAGGAAGGGACATGGGGTGAAGCCATCGGACCCCTTCTGCTCTCATCACTACCTCTAGGGCACTGCCAGGGCTCCTCTAAGGTCTCAGCCCTCCCATTTCCAGCGGGGCCGCTGCTCACCTTCCAGGAGTGTGGGCAGCTCATCTGCCCGCTGCCAGCCAAGGGAGCCTCTGCGGAGAGATCCGATTCTAGCCGGCCGGGAGGTCCGTGCAGGAACCGGCTGGGACCCTCCCCCTCGGGGAGCTGGTGATTGCGCAGTTACCGCCAGTGTTGGAGGCCTGGGTGAGTTGGGGGGCGTGGGAGGTGAGGGACTCTCTGGGCTTGCGGGGGTCAGTCCAGAGGAGCCCGCACCTGAGCAGAGAAGGCATGAGGACAGGGTCACCCCACTGGCCTCCTCCCCTGCCTCGCAGGCCGGCCCCACACTGCCCACTCCCACCACTCCGCCCCGCCTGCTGAGCGACCCTGCCAGGCCCGCCTTACTCAAGGGGACCTGAAGGAGCAAGAGGCAGAGCCCGAGGCCCAGGGGGCCAGCGCCACTGCAGGGACAGCTCGCCATGGCCACATCTCCATCAGTCTGGCGCCAGCTTCCGCCCTGCCCTGGCGTGACCGGAAGTGGGGTGGACCAGCCCGCTCCCCCGTTCCCGCTGGTCCAGGCCACCCCGCATCACGGGACCCCAGCCACGGGCCCCGGACCTCGCCCACGTGAAACCGTGGTTCTGAACGGCCAACCCGACGCATGGCCAGACCCCTGCCCACTGCCACTGGCACCAAGGCCGGGCCAGCGAGAAGCAGAGGGCCGGGGCTGGCGCTCCGGGTGTCCGAGGCTCAGGGCTGCACCTCTGCAGAGGGCGAGGGGCTGGGGGAGACGCGGAAAACATGCTTAGCAGCGCTGATTCGCCTGGCCAGGAACTGAGCCCTCAGCTCCCCACTGGGGAAAAGCACCCTTAGCCCTGGGGTCCTGTCCCACACCCACCACCAGCTCTGCTGCGAGGGTCTCCTAGACCCTAAGAAGGAAAAAACAAAATGGATAAGCAGGAAATGAAAACAATAAGCTTAAAAAGGGTGGAATGGTAATTTTGGTGGGGTGGGGTTTTTTTTTCTTTTTTTTTTTAATGAATCACTGTGAGATACAGTTACAGACTTACAAACTTATGGTTCAGTCATACAATGATGGAGTACACATCCCTCCACCGGTGCCCATTCTCCACCACCAATGTTCCCGGTATCCCTCCCACCCACTCCCCCCTCTCCTGAACCACCCCCTGGCAGGCACATTCCCTTTTACTCTTTCTCTCCTTCCGGGTGTTAAGGTTCAGCATGCATCTCCATTCGGAGGGAACCCTCTAAGCATCATTTTCATAGTGGTCCCTTCTCTATCCCAGCTGCCTTTTCCCCAGCATGTGAAACTGGCTTCACATTATATAGCATCTAAGACTATGTAACAGACAGGATTTATGTTGACAAGAAATAAGAATCAAGAAAGGGCTGGAGAGGGGCCCAGAGAGATAGTACAATGGGTAGGGCGTTTGCCTTGCATGCTGCCGACCCGGGTTTTATTCCCCGCATCCCATATGGTCCCCCAAGCACTGCCAAGAGTAATTTCGGAGTGCAGAGTTAGAGCTGGGAGTAACCCCTGAACATTGCTGGGTGTGACCCAAAAAGAAAAAAAAAGGCTGGACAGATAGTATGAGCAGGGTTTAGTTCCCTATACCTCGTATGGTTCCCCCTATTCCCCACCCCCAGCTCACCAGGAGTGATCCCTGAGCTCAGTGCCATGAGTTGGTTATTTGTTTTGTTGGTTTGTCTTTGTTTTTGTTTTAGTGGAGGGTGTTTGTTTGTTTGTTTGGTTGGTTGGTTGGTTGGTTGGTTGGTTAATTTTAGGGCCACAGTAAGCAGTGGTTAGGGCTTCTCCTGGCTCTTTGCTTAGGAATCACTTCTGGATATACCCAGGGAACCAGATGTGGTGCTGGGGATCAAAGCCAGTCAGCTGCATGCAAGGTAACCTCCTTGTCCACTGTGCTATCTCTTTGACCTCAATATTTATGTTTTAGGGAAGACCTCCTCCAACTCAGCTGATCTGATTTCTTTGGGTTTCATGACACTGGATTTCCATTTCACTCCTCATATTTGGAAAATCTGTAGACATTATTTCTTAAATAAAATCCCTACACTTTTCTTTTTCCCTTCAGGGACTCGCAGGAAATTTATTCCCAATATAACAGTGGTTCACTTGATAGTGACCCATAAACTTTTTGTTTTTCTTCACAATTATTTATTTATTTTGTTCCTCTGACTAGGTAAATACAAATAATCTGATTTCAAGCTGACTTAGTACATTATATAATTGAATGTTTTTGCTATTGAACCTCACTTTAATGTTTCACTTGAGTTATTGTGTTCTATAGCTACAAAGTTTCATTTAGGCTATTATTTATAATTCCTATATACATTCTGTTATCTTCACTGTTTCTTTTTGTTTGTATATTTGTCTATTGGTTTTGTTTTTGAGTCAAGCCACTGGTGCATAAGGGTTTATTCCTGGCTGTGTACTTAGATATGACTTCTGGTGGTGCTTAGGGGGCAATATACAGTACTAGGTATCAAACTGGGAATCCAACCAGGGCCAGATGCGTGCATGACATGCACCTAAACCCCTATACTAATTCTCCAGCCCCTCAAAAGTGACTTTTACACAGAGAGGCTATACTAACCAAGTGTTCCTAAGATTAACTTTGTCATAGAAATAATTGGGACTCTTTGATTACAAATGATGGGCATAGGCTTGTTCTCTGATCAGACAACCCCAAAATGTGGCATCACTTTCCTGTAAAAGATACGCCCTGCCACCCACTCAGAGAGTGGTCCCTCCTTCAAGACCTGCCCACACTTCCGAGTGAGTCCAAATTGCCTTCTTTTACTTCTGACTTTGGAAAATTCTTTCCCCAACCCACAGGGCACCACCACCAGGAATGTAAAATATTATACCCACTATGGAAACCACGTTGGCAGTTTCTTATAAAATAAACTTACCAGCCTACCCAGGAAATACCTAGAAACAGCCCTATAGTAGAAAGAAATGTCACTTCCCAGAGAGGTCTACATTCCAACTGTTGAGTCTTCCATGGCGAAAGAATGTGACTAATTTTCAAATATAAAGGGAAGATTATCTTGTATTAAATTCACAAAACTGGCCACAATGTTTTGATTTCTTCTATCAATAGATGAAGTCAGGGGTGCAGGGCTGTGGTTCAGTGGCAGAACCCTGCCTGTGTGAGGCTGCAAGTTTGATCCCTGGCAGAGTCCCTCAAGCTGAGTGCAGTTCCAGAAGAGTCTGCCACAATTCCTGTGATCCTGGCATACAAAGGGTGTGATCTCTGATGCCTCACAACCAAGTGTGTGAAAGAACGACCATCTAAAGTGTGTAACCCACAATAAGCACTGCAACCAAGTTCTGCAGCCCCTGGTCATCACAACAACAACAAAGGGAAGGGTTGGAGGAGATTGATGGAGTCAGCCCTGTCATTTAGGTTATATGATTTGACAGATCCCCATGGTGTTAGGGCTTTCTGAGGTAAATCAAAACACTGTAAGGAGTTTATGTCTCAGTTGGAACCATTGCACAAACCCCTGTGATTCTGAAGCAACACCATACAGTTAGCAGAAAAGAAACTGCTTATAATTTGTAAAGCAATCTCTGATTCCCAGGCCTTCATCTAACTTAGTCTATGAGAAGAAAGTGATGAAACTGGCATCCTCCTACTAGAAATTGATGTTTAGTCCTCCTTACCAAATCACCCAACTCAGTTGGATGAAGAAATTAATCAATAATGGAAGTAATGCATTTGAGATTGGATCACTGCTGAGTTGAGACATTAAGTAAATTGCATACAGAAGTGACCTGGACCCTCATGTCACCTACTTCTATGCTTGCAAACTTCTCTGTCTCAGGTCACATGCATAGCCTCATAGAGAGTGTCTTAAGACCAGTTCATTCAAGAGGTGGAAACTTAGGCCTGTTCACAGATGAGCTCACCTTGGTGCCAGGTGAAAATAGATTTCCATTACACTAGAATGTCACTCAGGAGTGATCCTGAAAACAGTAGTGAGGAGAAATCATATGCATACTACCTCAAATAGTAGGTCATTTACTCGGTCTAAAAGTAGGTGTGGCTTGAAAAAGAATCTACACAGACTGGGCTGGAGCAGTAGCACAGTGGGTAGGGCGTTTGTCCTGCACACAGCTGACCCAGGTTCGATTCCCAGCATCCCATATGGTCCCCTGAGCACCACCAGGAATAATTCCTGAGCGCAGAGCCAGGAGTAACCCCTGTGCATCGCCGGGTGTGACCCAAAAAGCCAAAAAAAAAAAAAAAAGAATCTACACAGACCCCTGAGCAGTGGTGAGTGGCATATCTAGTTGGTCAGAAGTTCAGGAAAAGCCAGTTTGAAGGTCTTAGAAGAAGCGCCTGAATATGTCTATGGGAGTGGACAGACGGTGCAGCTCTTTCTGCTCCACTCCAATGCCACCCATGAGCATCTACCACAGAAGAGGCACTCAGCAGGCTAGTGGATTTGATGAGCTCCCCCTTGTCCAGAATTACTGCAAATCAACTCTAAAAAATCCATGATTACATGAAAAAAAAACTAAAATATTCCTTCCTTTTCCAACTTTATATTTTTGTTTTCTTCATATACTTAAACCAAAAGAATAAATTTCAGAAAAGAATGATAATCCAGCTGTCTTCTATTAAGCTTGACAATGATGAAGTTTGGAACCCTGTCAAACAGTATCACCCTTCACACTAAATATTTATTCGCTTAGAAAATATAGTTTTTCATTGAAAATATGCCTACATGCATATTTTTATTTATGTTTTATTTTTATGTATTTATTTTTATTTTAAATAAATAATACAATACTTATTTTTTAAATATTTAAACCAATAAACATTGTTAGAGATAAAAGATATAAACCAGGGACAAAGTGGACACTATAGTGGGTAGGGCACTTGACTTGCACATGGCCCACCTGGGTACAATCCCTAGAAACCCACAAGGTCCCCTGAGTTCCACCAGGATTGATCCCTGGTCGCAAAGTCAGAAGAAGCCCTGACCACTGCCACGTGTGGCCCTGAACAAACAAAAAGATGTAAAACAGGGCCTGGAGGGATAGCACAGCAGGTGGGGCTTTTGCCTTGCATGCGGCCGACCCGGGTTCAATTCCCAGCATCCCCTGAGCATATGGTCCCCTGAGCACTGCCAGGTATAATTCCTGAGTGCAGAACCAAGAGTGACCTCTGTGCATCACCAGGTGTGACCCAAAAAGCAAAAAAAAAAAAAAAAATGTAAAACAGATCTCTAGAACTTTCAATAACTTTAGAGAATTAAGATGATTCTGAGGTCTAAATATCTGATAATTCCTTTTTATGTTTATGGGTAAAGGTAAAGGTAAAGGCCCTCCCGTTGATCGTCGATTTGCTCGAGCAGGCCCAGTAACGTCTCCATTGGA
>JAOXYA010244618.1:0-19647 GCA_028565675.1 Sorex palustris | reverse complement strand
TGCTGAAGACCCCCGGGACCACCCTAGCAGTGCGTGGGGACCTCTAGAATCATCGTACCCGGCAATGCTGCAAGTGGGGCACCCACTGTCCACTGTGTCTGGCAGAGGGCAGGGCAGCTCCGGGCCGCTGTGGAGAAAGGGACACAGGGCACCACCACAGGCTCACTTCCTTTCCTGTGGCCTGGCTGTGTCCAGTCTTGTGTGGTGGCCAGAGCACATGGCGGGTACGGGGAGCCCAGGCCGACTGCCAATAGAGCCCCCTGAAGGCAGGAACTCAACCCCAGCACTGCTTCCCAGTCTCATGGGCTCTGCCCTGGCATCTGAGGCACACAAAATCATGTCCTTCTGGCACACCATAACTGTGTTGGACACCTCACATGGCCATGACAATGATCACAATGTGTGACAGAGGCAACTGGGAACAAGCTGAAAGGCTAGTGGCAAGGACTGGGAGATAGTGAGAGGCATGGACAGTGTGGTGCATATGGACACGGGGCCACTTTAGCAGGCATGTTCTTGGGGAAGCAGCAGTACCTTGTAGTTGGCGTGAGTGGCCTTGAGGACATCGTGCAGTTTGAGGTAGGAAGGAAGATGGTAGAAACTTCCCAGAGAGGAGGATTTGTTGGTTGTCACTGGCCCTGAAGTATCAGACTGTCGAGAGGCTTTAAAATCACAAACACACAAAGTAAGTAATTAGATCAAAAGCAAAAACCTTCCACATTTAAATTACTGGGGCTGGAGCAATAGCACAGTGGGTAGGGTGTTTGCCTTGCACGCGGCCAATCCAGTTTTGATTCCCAGCATCCCATATGGTCCCCTGAGCACCGCCAGGAGTATCCCCTGTGCATTGCCAGGTGTGACCCAAAAAGCGAAAAAAGAAAAAAAATTACTGGCAACAATGATTTTTAAGAGGTCTAGTGGGATTGGAGCTATATAGTACAGTGGGTAGTGGGTAGGGAGTTTGCCTTGCACACGGCCGACCTAGGTTTAATCCCTGGCATCCCACAGTCTCCCGAGCACTGACAGTAGTTTGTGAGTGCAGAACCAGGAATAACTGTGCACATTCCTGGGTATGACACAGAAAAGAAAAAATAATATCTAGTAAAACAAATCAAATTTTCTTCTGGTTAGTTAGAAGTTAGGAGAAACTAATACATACAAGTACAATCAGTAAAACAAAGAGTAAAATAAATGTCCAATCAGTAAAATGAAACCAAGGAAAGCCGTGAGATACTGTCTTTTTGGTCAGCTTGCCTAGTTCAGTGACTCCACACCCCAGATGGTGGACCCTGGTCACCCCAAGTCCCGTTTGAATGTTAAATAATTAGAAGAAAGCCACGAACATGCTCTGACACCAGGCTGGGAAGCGGCGCCCGACACTGACGGAGCAGCTGTCCCACCCAAGTTTCACGCATGCTCGGCTTGGGCAGACTGACCACAGGGCGTGTCTGGTCAGTCCTATGCCTGGACTCAGCCCGAACAGAACGCTTCCTGTGCTGAGTGGCAGGAGAGTCCCCACCTCTAGCCCCATACCTGGATTGGCCTCACTGCCTTTCTTAGGGCTCAGTGGCACCGAGGCCTGCTCCCCAGGCTCTTTCTCCTTCCCCTTCCGCCGGATCGGACTCAGTGAGGGTGGGTTTGTCAGGGACGGCAAGGCTGCCTATAAGAGAACCCAGACAGCCTGAGGAAGTGCCGGTGCTGGGGCCTTCATGCTCCGCATCCCCACACACACTGACATAGCACATACACCAACCTTTACCCCCTGACAATCAACCATGGGGTATGGAGCACAGGGAGAGGGGGCTGGAGAAATCCCCCCAGTGGCAAGAAGCCAGGACACTGCAGGAACCAGGTCCTCCAAAGACTCCTGCGAGGGGCGGCCAGACCAAGGGATGAAGAAGGGCCTCCAGCCCAAACCGTGCGAGAGGGAGCTGGAGCCCACACAGGGTCAGTGTGCACCGAGGTGGCAAGGCCAGGGCTGCGGAACCCAGTGCTGCCCAGAACTCTCACGACCCTGAGCAGCCAGGAGACGCTGGTGTTGGGGGCGAGGGCTGCAGGTACAGAGGCAAAACGGAGGGCTTGGGGTGCACCTGGCCTGGAACTAGGCTAAGTGGGAAGAGGGGAAGAATCAAGAGCAGACCACTTGCTGCAGGAGGAAGGCGGAGAGGGTAATAGAAACCATGACACCAGGGCAGGAGAAGCGTTGCTGAGTGCGCACATGGGCGGGTATGGAGGACCGGGGCTGGGGCCAGGAGGCCCAAAGGCTGGTCCTGGCAGGAGGAGCTGGTGTGGGAGCAGCAGCGAAGGTCAGATGGGCAGGTGCAGGGCCCAAGAGCAGCGGGAGGCCCTGAGTGGGGATGCAGGCCACGGACCGGGAGACGGGACTCACCAAGATGAAGGGCCTTGACAGAAGGCCCGGCAAGGAGGAAAAATCAGGTCAGTACAAGGGAGCTCAAGAGGCTCATTTCATTGAGCTGGACCTCGCCCATGCACCAGGAGAGAGAGCTGCAAGGCTCCAGGCCCGAGTGCCAGCTCTCAGCTCTCGGTAAAGGCGCAGAACCAGAGCGAAAAGGGATGTGAGGCAGGCAGTCCTGGTGAGCGTCAACCGTGGTGTTAAGTGACAAGTGGTACGCTCAGAGCGACGAGTCGGCAGGTGTTTGCAGGAAGTCTGGGCAGACGCCCTGAAAAAGGTACCTTGAGAGCAGGCCCAGGAGTCACGTCATCCAGGACATGTGCACAGATGTTGATGACCTTCAGCAGATGGGAGAAGAGCTGCTCCACCATCGGCACCAGGCTCCGGTCCCCCAGCGCGGGCCACACCTCCTCCTGCTTGGTGGCTGCTGGGGTGGCCTCTTCTTCAGAGTTCCAAGAACTTCTGAGAGACTTGGGGGCACTGGCTGCGAGAGAGGCACCCGCGTCAGCAGGTGTGGGAGAACTTGGGTAGGCCCGGATGCAGAATGCGGGCAGCTCTAGACATGCTATGCTCTGATCCAATCCAACAGGAGGGTCCTTCCCGGCCCAGCAGGGACCAAGGCCTGCCCGGTCTGCCTCCTGCATTCTCCTTCGATGTGTCTCTCCCCCTCAACACCAGCTCCGTCATCTCGGTTCAGATGATCTCCACCTTCGGCCTCAGCGACAGCACCAGCTCTGTATATCTCTCCCCTCCCTTCCCACAAGCACCGAGCAACATGGCAGTCCCTTTCCCAGAGTCCACAGCACCTGCGGGATCGACATCCCCACCCCCCGCCACAGTCTACTGGCCCAGCTAGTTCCCACTGTCACCACCCTTCCTATGTGAGCAGGTATCGGAGCTGCCCTGTTAGTCACCTCAGCCCTGAAGGAAAGCAGCCACCACCGTCCTGAGCTACCCCTGTGGTGCCAGGCTGGGACACTGGACACAGACTCCGCACACTGCTGAAGGTCGGTGACCTCTGAACCTGACGGGGGATGGGTGGGCTCCAGCTCCCCTCACTACGGCACCCCGTGAAGGGCCGTCAAGAGTGAGCAGCTGAGTGCCCCGCGGTGACTCAAACCAGTACCTGCAAGCAAGTTGCCTGTCAAAATGAGGGCATCCTGGTGGGCGGACAGGTCGAGCGGGAACCAGGCGGACGAGAGCAAGGTGAGCACCATGGCGGCCATCCCCACCGTGCAGCTCTTGCGGGACTCATCAGTGGCACTCAGCGGGGGTACTCTGCAGGCAAATGAGCAAGTCAGGCACAGGAGCGTCTGCCAGCAAGCAGCCTGCACTGCCTGCGGGTGCTGGAGGATTGGCCCTGCTAGTGCCCCTCTTGCTGGCACCGCACGGCTCTGTACCGGCCTCTGGAGAAGTGGAATCTAGCATATAGGAGCATCCCAACTGCTTATTCAGCTGCTTCCTTCACCTTCATGCCTTTATTCCAATGGCAAAGACGCCTGAACTGTTGTGACCACCCAGGAAGTGTTGGCTAGTGGAGGAGAGATATCTCTCGAGGGCACTTCTCACCTCCCAGGATGGCACAAGGAGGCACCAGTAGGAACCATATAGGAGACCACAGCACGAGACCAGGGGCCAACCAAAGGATGGGGAGGGTGGGCGCTGTGACAAAAGAACAAGGTCGGAAGGAGGCCACAGATGGAAAAAGGAAAAACACTAGTCTAAACCAGGGACTCCAAGATCTCACAGAAAAACTGGCAATCAACTCCCCAAGGGGCAGGTGAGCCGCCAAATCCTCCTCAACAAAGGGCACACATGTGGACAACTCTGTCCCTAATGGGGCCGAAGCTCAAAGGCGGGCGAGCAAGGAAGGCCCCTCCGAGCAAAGAGCTGGCACAGCACAGCAGTCCCCAAGCAAATACTGTGGCTCACGCTGGATTTCAAATGAAAAAACGTGCTAAGGTTTTTGTTTTAGGGTCACACCAAAAATGGGCAGCACTTACTCATCACTCTGCGCTTCTGGAAGGGCTTGGGGACTCATATGCAGTGCCAAGGATTGAATCCAGGTCAGCAACAAAGAAGACCAGCACGAACTGCTGTAGTATGTCTCTGGCCCCCACCCTGAGATTTAATCCCCCGAAGCAGTGAAGAATCCAGCAAGGACAAGCTTTGTGAGGGCCATAAAGCATCTTGGCAGCAAAGCACCTGCCTTGCATATGTGAGGCCTTGGGTTGGACCACTGATACCACAAAAAAAGGAGTAAAAAGTATTTTGCGGGACTAGAGAGACAGTACAGTGATTGCCTTGCACACAGCCATCATGAGTTTGATCCCCAGTACCACATATGGTCCCCTAAACCCACCAGGAATGATCCCCAAGCACAGAGCCAGGAGTAAGCCCTGAGTAAACACTACTAGGTATGGCCAAAAAAGAAAAAAGAAAGTATTTTGCTAGCATGTATGAATACTCTTAAGGAAATTCACATATCTCCCCTCAAATTCTCTACAACGCTACTGGCTGAATATGTGACTTCCGTGACAGTTATGACGAACATGTTCTTTCCCAGCAGGCGCCGAGCATTATTTTCCCCGCACAACAGGGCAGAGCACAGAACTCCGGCTAGTAGAGATTTTCCAAAATACCCAGACTTGACAGAGTGAAAAAGGACTTCAAAAATCATGTTCGCATCATGGAACGGTGGACAACCGTCTGCAAAGGAAAATACATACCCACAGTGCCAACCCAAGCTCCAAATGCAAACAGGAAAGGCCGTTGAAAGGAGACACAAAGCTTCACAGCATCCAAACTGAGGAGAAAGAGGAGCAAGGTCACACCTACACACAGAGGTTTTCCCTCCTGCCTTCCTCCCCTCTGTAGAGAGCACTAAGCTGAGCGATGCCAACAGCTTCTCCCGGCAAGTTGTCCGTGACCACGGGACAGTCAGTCACCTTGCAGGATGGGGCAGGCAACTGAAATTCAGGTTCTAACATGGTCCACTGCAGCAGGCGAGGCCAGCAGTGAGCAGCTCCTCCAGCCCAGTACCTGCTGAGCTCTGCACATCTCCCAGAGCACTCGCAAAGACAGAAGCTTGCTGGGTGAGCAGTGCTGGGCGCGTTACACGCAACCAGGTTCCCAGTGGCCTGAGTGAACTGGTGAGGCCAGAGCAGAGTCTAGAATGTGCACGTGCCTGCAGAAGGCTGCTGACCCCAACAGAGTCACCTGCAACACAAGTCACTTCTCTGATTTTGAGGGGTCCCTCTAGGTCCACACCCAGCAACTTAGGAGACCAATGGGTCAGGCATTAAACCAGGGTCGGCATATGTAATGTATGTACCTGAGCCCTTGTACCATCTCTTTGGACTTGGTTTGTCTTTATACAGTGGGCTGGTGGGAGGGTTCTCTAAGAAGTGCTCAGGTTATCTGGGGCATTTTTCTTATTAGATAAAATTAATGATAAGGTTTAACCAGACAATAATATTTCTATACAAAATTCTACTTTTCTGGGGCCAGTGATAGTACAGCGGGTAGAGTGCTTGCCTTGGACGCAGCCAACCTGGCATCCCAGTGGTTGCCCCAAGCACTGACAGGAGCAATTCCTGAGTGCAGAATCACCAGGTGTGGCCCAAAAAACAAACAAAAAAAATTTTAAAAATTCTATTTTTCCGATTATAAGAGTTAAACTTGGTCATCATAGAAAATGTATCTGAAAAATATGGAAGAAAACAAAACCATCCCAAATCTTAATATTCATCTTGGGAATAGGTGTTTGTAATATTACTATTTTCCCCTCTTCCTTCTCCTTTGTTGCCTCTGCTTCTTGGAGGACTGGGAAGGGGGTCCGCTTATTTGGTTGGGGGGCTAGGGTCATAGTTGGAGATCACCCCTCTGAGGGAGTTGCCCGCCGCTGAGGCACTTCTGCACCCCATCTTGGCCATTCTCTGACTGACACGCTAAGTGTGTAAATATCCTCTATAACTAAGCTCTAGGAACTCAAACAGGTTCGTACTGCTCCTTTTATCATTGAATATGAAAATCTAGGTCACTCATGAGACCATTTGAAGTTCTCCACAGCCTACAACTGACAGGGGAAGAATTTATATCCATGAAGAGAATTCAGCCAGAATTAGCATTCAAATATTCCAGGTTTCTCGGACATGTGTTTTTCCAGACTTGGACTTGTGATTTTCCAATTTCAGCATTAAGGATACAGATATCATACAAGACTGCTAGTAGGCATTCTGGTTTCACCTTACTGTGTACCCCAGGGTCACTGAGTCCACGCTGTTGTTCCAGTTCCATGTCCTCCTGTGTTCCTGAATGTCTACAGTGAGCACAGACTCATTCCTTTAGCCATCAGGAAAAAGCAGTCGCTGACCAGACCCATACTGTCCATTGAAGCAGTTCCTTAGTAACAAGCCCCAGTGTTACTGCTCTGCAGCGCCTTCAGGTGCTGAGACAGACTTACTGTGAGAGCGCGAGTGGTAGAGGTGATCAGTCCACGAGACACAGCAGCGATCACTCGCGAAAGGTTGTTTTCCATGGTGACATCAGTGATGCTGGGCAGTAAGTTATAGCCTCTATATATTCTAATAAGAAAATACGAGACTCAAAATCCACTATTAACGATTACAATAGTTTCAAGACTAATATGCCATTTCAAAGGTAAGTACTAGAAGTGGCTACAAGAAGCTTATGTGCTCTTCCCTATCACTTATGAAGAGACGAAGACAAGTGACGTGGTCCTTGTGTAAAAATGGCCCAAGAGTCCTCTTTGGCCTTCCAATCTGCCTGATCCTGCCCCGAGCATGAAGCGATGCTCTCAGCCTGGCCTGTGATCTTTCCAGGATCCCAAGACACCCACTGACAATCTTGATGCCTCAAGTGCCCAAAGCTCCTCCTGCCTTCTCCTCCAACCTGCCTTCTTCCTTCAAGGCAGGCTCCCCATGGTGACACCCAAGTTCCCATGGGCACGGGAGAGCTCAGGTTCGGCTGCCTTAATACCCTTCAGCACTCTATAGCCAAATGGAAGTGAACATTTCAATCTTCTCACAGAACCGCTCAAAGAGCTGAGCTGTAAATGAAGCCACCAGTGGGTATCAGGGTTTGCCCTGACAGAAAAAAAATAAACTGAGCAGGAGGCCTGGGGTCAGCCTAAGTTTAGAACTGGGAAAATTTGTAAAGCAATTGTTAGTAGCCAATTTTAATGCAATATAAATCGCTCTCTGTTAGCACCCAATAATTTTCGGGAATGATATCCACAACTGCAATGAAATGAGTGGTCAGTTTTCTGAACAAATAGCTTACGGTGCTTCTGCTTATCTTCAAGGTATATTTTCCCGATCTTTCAGCCAACAGAAAATACAATTTCATGGTTTAACAATGGGAATTCTCTGAGAAGAAAACATTTAGGCAGCCAAGAAACAAATTCAGTGTGCTTTTAAAGCAGCCTTTATATTCAAGGAAGTCCCATTTGGGAATAAAGAATTTACAAGTTTGTAAGTTCAGTTCAAACTCAGAACAAAGACACCAAGCAAACATTTCAGTTTAGAAATCATTGAGTCTGAGTTGTTCTTTGGGGGCAACATCGGCGGTCCTCAGGGCTTACTCTGGCTCTGCACTCAGGGCTCACTGCTGGTGGGCTCAGGAGACCATATGAAGTACTGGAGATTGAACCTGGGTCATCTGCGTGCAAAGCAAACACCCTATCCACTGTACTACTGATTTTTAAAATGGAACCAGGGCCATAAAGATAGTACAACGGGTAGAGCGCTTGCCTTGCATGTGGCTGACCCTGGGTTTGATCCACGACACCTCATATGGGTTCACTGAGCCCCACCAGGAGTAATTCCTGAGCACAGAGCCAGGAGTAACCCCAGAGCATCACTAGGTATGGCCCAAAATATGCATTATATATGTATAAAAATAATACATATATAAAAAATTTGATATCATCCAACCCCACCCCTCTGCCCCACTGTACACAGATGGTGAGGGTCTAAGGGTCATTTCCAGTAATAGTCAACCCTGGGATACAAGCCTGAAGGGTCAGTGTCTGGTAACAGTGGAAAGGGCCGATAGGGCCCTACCCAGGGATACCTGTGAGCCATGTGGTGCCAGGGGCAAACTCAGGACCTTGAATTAATTCAAAGCATGATTATTTTGAAAATCAGTTTTGGCACACAAAACTGACTTTTGAAATAACATTTAAGAAATTTTTGTAGCCTCTGTAGCCTTCTTGCTTGTGAGAATTTTAAAGACGGTAACTTCATTAAGACACTTCCTCTTTACAGGGAGGATAAGGGAGCTCCCAAGCGATGTCCAGGTCAGGGGCCCCAGCAGTGAATCTCAGCCAGGCAGACTGGAGGTTTGATACAAGGGCCCAAGGATGCAGCGCCAGCAACACTGGAGCCTCCCCAGCAGTGTGTGTGTATGTGTGTGTGGGAGGGACTTCCTGGGCTGCACCCAGAGTGTGCATCCTAACTGTGGTCCTACCTCACAGTCCCAGCATCTCGTTGGAATCACTCTGCTCTATGTGGCTGCGTGACGTGAGAAGGGATATGCAAGCGCAGCCCTCAGGACCCACGAAAAGTATCCCACAATCAATGTGGGCCAAAGCATGTGCAGGTCTCCAAAGCCGCACAACTCCACTGAGGACACGAACCGGCCATGTTCTCCCTCAAGTCACAGCTGAGAGACGGCGTCAGTGTGGCACATCTAGCACACGTACCATGATGATGCAGGTGTGTGGCGGGGTGGCACCTGAGAAAGAGCTGCAATGGGGTAGGAGCTGTACCTGGTGATGGTGCTGACGGAGAAGTGGCAGGGTGGCTGCGTCTCATGCATGAGCAGCTTCAGGTAAACGCTGCTCTGGTCCCGGGCCACGGCCACCACGGGGTCAGCTTGTCCTTGGTCACACTTATAAAACAGCTTTGGGACAAGCCTAGCACAAGAGGAAGGGTGGTTAAGATAGCACACAACAGTGCCCTGAGACTCTCACCCCTGCACCACGGCCCCTAGACTCACATCCCTGGAAGGGCCCTGCTGGGGTTGGCAGGCTCTGACATAAGCCCCTCCCGACAGGCTGAGTCAGAGAAGCACCTTCTGTCTGTTCGCGCTCAGAGAATGGCCTGGGAGGGAGGTGGCAACTATGAATTAAAAAGGATCTTTGGAGAGATGGAAATGGGTTTTTTTTTTTTTTTGGATTATACCTGGAGATGCACAAGGGTTACTCCTGGCTTTGCACTCAGAAATTAGTCCCGGCGGTGCTCAGGGGATCATATGGGATGCTGGGAATTGAACCCAAGTCGGCCACATGTAAGGCAAATGCCCCACCCACTCTACTATCGCTCTCGCCCAAGATGGAAATGTTCTGAGGAGAGATTGTGGTGATGATTACATTTGTAGTAAACCCTGTAAGTTTACTAAAAGTAATTTGTTTTAAAATAGGGTGGAAGGAAAGGTGTGTACACTATACTTACAGAAAGTACAGAAAGTACTCAAAATTTTAATTTATTTTTGGTTTTGGGGTCACACCTGTTGGGGCTCAGGGATGCTGAGGATCGAGGCTGGGTTGGCTGAGCACAAGGCAGGATCCCTGCTGTACTATCTCCCCAGCCCTAGAATTTTCTTTTCTTTTTTTTTTTCTTTTTGGGTCACTCCTGGCAATGCACAGGAGTTACTCCTGGTTCATGCACTCCTAGTGGTGCTCAGGGGACCATATGGGATGCTGGAAATCGAACCGAGGTCGGCTGCGTGCAAGGCAAACGCCCTACCCGCTGTGCTATTGCTCCAGGCCCTAGAATTTTATTTTTTTAATAAAAATATCTTGGCTCAACAACTTAACATCCAAGAATTTATTCTAAAGGAAAAATATTTACATAAAAAATTTATGTATAACACTCTTGGGGCATTATGCCTTTTCTAAAACAAAGGAAACAGTCATGTAAAAATGGACTGCAATCAAACATGATAAGGGTCACTGGTAAAGTTCCTTCTCCTAATGAAGATTTGATAACAGGAAGACACGGAACAAATGAGATGGAATGGCTGGATTATAATCCAGCTCCCCATCATGACGCAGAAGCTTGAACAGAAGCAACACAGTAGATGCGCCTGTGCTCTTCCCCTGAGTGCTAGTCTCCATGACCCTGCCTGTCCTGTTACTGCCACTACTGTGGAGGCCACAGCCACCAGTAAGAGCCAGCACGACCTCTGAGCAGAGCTGGAGCTGGCAGTCAGGGATCGAAGGCCTCATGTACATGCCAGATGCCAGGCATATGCTCGGTGCTCTGAGCCACATCTTGCCCTTGATTCCAGACTTTCAGGAATGAAGGTGCCACATTCACAACAGGAAGCTGACAGCCGGACGCGGGAGGCAAGGAATTGTTTCTGTTTTGAAAGCTTAGGAGCTGGAGAAAGCGCGCTCAGAGAGTTCCTCTCTGTCTAGTCAGTATTTAAACCAAGAGAAACAGTGAAGGAAGAGAGCAAATGTTTAGTAACTTACCTCGCTAACGAAGCTGCAGCAACATGCCGGACCCTGGGGTCTTCATCCCCGAGCAAATAGATGACAACATTAGTGAGCACTCGTTCCTGAAGTTTTAAAAGCTGAGAGAGCACATACAAGAGAGAGAACCTTTGTATTGGATTCCATTTAGAGACCCTACCATGGAAAGCCAAGCTTCCTGACGTGTACCACATGCAATCACAACTCTCAGGATGGAAAGGAGTGGAATCACCTATACTTGGAGAAACTCTGATGCTATCCAAAGGCGCCCCAGCTGCTTACCCCGGTGTAATGATGTGCTCCACGGTGTAAGCTGTCTGCTTTGGCCTCCAGAAAGCTCACCAACCTGGTTCAAGAAGATATTGCAGGGTGTAACAATGTAGTTACTCAATCACTGTCCACTACCGCCTCCTGAAAGGCCTGGCCACTGTGGGGTGGCAGGGCCGGGTGGGAAAACCTGCACCTTCTCCCATGGGAGAACTTCCACACTGTTCCTGCTCCAGACAAACGGCCAGCAATACCTCCTTCCAAACCAACCACCACCCTTCCTACCCTCACATGCCCCAAAGCCTGCCCCAGAGGGTGGAAAGGAGCAGGGAGGGGCTGCCTCCGATCAGTGCCTGTCTCAGGAGTGAGCTCTGGCCCCAATTCTGGGCCTGTTCCGAGGAAGAAAGGAAATAAGCCACAGGCAGCTCCCCGTGTCTGTGCTCTATACTGAGGACTTTGGAACCAACAAGAGGACTTTCCCGCTACAAAAAAAGGGTTCACAGACAAAACAAAACTGATTCTTAGAAAATGAAAACGAGCTAGGGAGATGGGTCCCATATCCTGCCTGTATAGCTCCAATATAACCCTTGGAGCTATACAGTCCAAGGGCCAACCGGGAGTGATTCCCTAAGCAGAGTTAGGGGTCAGCCCTGTGCACTCCTGGGTATAGCACCAAAACAAAATAACAAGAAACAACATTAAAAAAAATCAAAAACCCGAAGAGTGCACCAAGGCCCCAGTGAGCTTTCGAGCTTGTGCAGCCCAGAGTGAAACCCTCAAATGGCAGCACCCACCAGAAGCTCTGTGGGAGAAGGCTGGTCCTGCCCACAAACACACTCACACTAAACTGATGAATCAAGGCCCTGGGGCTGGAGCCACAGTACACACAGTGGGTAGAGTGTCTGTCTGGCATGCAGCTGATCCAGGCTCGATCCCTGGCACCCCACAGGATCCCTAGAGCCTACCAGGAGTGATCCCTGAGTGCAGAGTCAGGAGTAAACCCTGAGCACAGCAAGGTGTGGCCCTCCAACATAACAAAAGCAAACAAAAGATATCCAAGGCTAGGGGCCCCTGAGGAGAGGACGAGCACCAGCTCAGATTCCCACAGCATGCAACTTCCGTCCCGTATCCTGTGGACGCACTCACCGGAAGTCTATCTCTGCCAGGGTCTCCAGGAGCTCCGTCCGCACCAGCCAGTAGGAGCTGTTCCTCAGGCTTAGCACATCGGTGAGCAACTGCAGCCCCAGTGCACTGTAGCTGCTGCTGCACAGACTCATGATGCAGTGCTGCAAGGCAGGGCAAAGGAGTGAGCCCCGGCACCTGCATGCTCTCTCCTCTTATCAGTGCCAGGTCACAGAA
Organism: Sorex palustris; assembly: GCA_028565675.1. Taxonomy (NCBI): domain Eukaryota; kingdom Metazoa; phylum Chordata; class Mammalia; order Eulipotyphla; family Soricidae; genus Sorex; species Sorex palustris. Next base: position 7,105 of record JAOXYA010244618.1, on the reverse strand, counting down.
GCATGAGTAACAGGCACCACTGCATGCCTAAGAGCACGCGTGTGCCCCTTTCTGCCCCAAGTCCCCGCAGCCTGTTCCTGGGATCTGAACAACTTCAAGAACACCGCTGACCATTGCTTTGGGTAGGAAGCGGACTGTGAGCCCCAGCTCAGGCTCAGACAGCCATGTGCCAAGGGCTTCTGGGCATGCTCCGGCTGCGTCCTGAGACACAGGTGGTGATTCCACATGGGGAGCAGGTTCCAGAAGCAGACTGGTCAAACATGTCCGCTCCAAGAGGACAAAGCCAGTGAAATCTGACTAGGAAACTATAACATGCGCTTCCAGGGAGATGTGTTTCACAGGGACTGGCTCTGGCCAGGTCCCAGAATGTTCCACAGGGTAGGATCCTTCTGCTCTGTCTCTGAACCAGCTGACATAGTTCTGAAATGAAGTCAAGCAGTGCCCATGGAAGGACTGAGGTGACTCCGTGACAGAGGGAGAGGCGGCTCCTGCTGACTCTCGCCACCTGGAAACTGAGAGTCACGTCTATGGGACAGCTTCTCATAGCATTCTCAGCAATGTCTTCTAAAGGTGGAGTGGGGGTATTCATTCTCAGCCACAGCTTCCAATCCTAGTAAGTTCTGACATGAACAGCAAGCACGCCAACATTCCCACTCATCAAAAACACCGCACGATGGGGCTGGAGTGATAGCACAGCAGGTAGGGTGTTTGCCTTGCACGCGGCCCAACCTGTGTTCAATTTCCAGCATCCCATATTGTCCCCTGAGCTCAGCAAGAATAATTCCTGGGTGCATGAACCAGGAGTAACACCTGTGCATCACTGGGTGTGACCCAAAAAGCAAAAAAAAAAAAAAAAAAAAGAAGAAACACTGCATGAGATTTTGCTCACCCGTACAGCTGTACAAGCCAACTTGCAGGTTACAGAAGATTCATCCTTCAGCGTTTTCTGCAGCAAAGGAATGCAGTCCACCAGAGAAAAAGTGTTTCCTGAGTAGAGGAGGAAGAACAGACACCATCATGCAACTGAACCTGGGATGAGTATTTCAGAGGACACACAGAACAGCTGTAGTACCTGTCAGAGCTCGGATGTTGCCCATCCAATGTCCCACGTGGAAACGGGAACTGTTGAGGACGGAGCAGATGAGGGTCCCGCAGAGGAGGGCTGTGGCTCCTCGGACCTGCGGGTCTCCGTGGTTGATGTAGTTCAGGATGTCAGACACGTACTGCTCCTCTGTGGAGACCAATCCCAGCCACTCAGCTAGGCCCACCACCAACTTCCTAACAAGGAAAGGGGAGGCGGCGGCCCCAATCTAGAAGACTCGACTGTGAAAACCACAAGTGATAAAAGGTATGGCGAGCAGGTGCGTGTGTGTGTGTGTGTGTGTGTGTGTGTGTGTGTGTGTGTGTGTTGTCTTTCATCCATCATATCCCTACAGCACCTGAACAAAACACGTTTTTGGGATTATAACTCCTGGTTATTGGACAAATACCGAAGTTCCAGTTTTGGTTTAAAGAAATTTTTAGCATGAAGTGGGTACAAGAGATATAGTACAGCAAGTAGGGTACTTGCCTTGCATGTAGTCAACCTGAGTCTAATCCCTGGCACCCCATATGGAATCCCAAGCCTGAGTGCAGAGCCAGGAGGAAGCCCGGAACACTGTCAGGTTATGGCCCAAAACACAAAACTAAAGAACCAAAATAAACACTATCACACCTAAAGTAAACGTAAGCTAAAATCATCAGTATGGGTTTTGGTTTGTGGCCACACTCAGCAGTGCTTAGGAACAATGCACTGGTGGGGTGCAAGGCAGGCACACTAGCCTTCTGAGCCCTCACCCTATACCCAGCATTTGGGTTTCATGGAGAATGACACCTCTGCCCAAGTGCCAAAGATAAAGGCAGAAATGTACTGCTCTGAGACAAACATAACCTGGGTGGCTTGAAGCTGCTGTCACAACAATGACTTAAAGTGAGGACCGTGAGGGGAGCTTGCAACCTACCAGGATATTCCATGGGGTCCAAAGGAACTCTGTAAAGTTTGCTGAAGAAAGCTTCCGGGTGCAGGGCTACGGCTGCTCCCACGCAGCTGAGTGCCAGAGCTTTCACGCTGACCCGTACGTCCCTGTCAGGAACCAGGACTGCAAAGAGATCTCTCACTCACCTGTGGCTCAAGCCATGCTCCCCCGGCTCCCCCACACCCTTGTGCCCTGTCCGGCCAGTCAGTGAGCATCCACGCAGCCATGCTGGGTGGCCGGCTCCCCTGGCTCCCCCGGCTCCCCCACATCCTGAGCACCCATGCTTGTAGGGAAGAGCCTTCCAGGCACCGCCCCCCCCCCCCCAACTCGGAACACAGCTCTTGCCGTACCATTCTTCTCCCCTGTCAGCAAAAATGATGCAGACAAAAGGCGAACACAGTGGATAAGAGGAGCAGAGTCGTCATCCGCAGACTGTCCTATGTCACCTTTGATCCGGCAGGGCTAGAACAGAAAATCATGCTGCCATCACCACAGAACTGCACCTACCTTTCACTGCTCATTCAAAAAACAGTTCTGGAGCAGAGGCCATGTAGCGCTGTGCCTGCAGAAGAGTGGTCAGAGCAGGGCTGGGGCGAGGGGGGCTCGAGGTCCAGCCCTGCTGGGAAGAAAGCTGGGAGAGGCCACAGCCAGCAGGATGAGGAGAGGAGCAGATGCCCTCTGGACATCCCTTCTATTTTCAGGGAATTTAAACTTGGCTGGAAAGACAGGACATTCTTCGGACAAAGGCAACCAACTCAGAGACATTTTGAAAAACAGTTGAGGGGCTGGAGCAATAGCACAGCAAGGAGGGTATCTGGCTTGCACGCAGCTGACCCGGGTTCAATTCCCAGCATTCCATATGGTCCCCCAAGCACCGCCAGGAGTGATTCCTGAGTGCAGAGCCAGGAGTAACCGCTGTGCATCACCAGCTGTGAACCAAAAACAAAACAAAACAAAACAAAAGTATGTAAGCAGGCAGCCCAAGACTTGGCACACAAGTTTAGAGCCCTTCTAGCAGAGTGTCAGCTGGTGGGGCCGCAGAGGTGACACAGGGAGACAGAGCAGGGTTGATGCGTATGCTGACCTTGCACCTGACCATCCTGTGCTTCTGTCCCTGGCATCAGACGGCTCCCTGAGCACTGCCTGGAGCAGTTCCTGAGCACAGAGCCAGGAGTAAGAAGCCCTGAGCACTGCTGGTTGTAGCCCAACCCTCCATTCCCCAAAGAAATGAGAGTGTCAGCTGGCCAAGGGGATGTTAGGGGGTATATGGCTCAGTCAGTGTATGGGGCAGGGGGAAGGAATTGGGTCGGAGGTTTGACTGTGTGTGACCAGTGAGTGGGCTGACTGACTGCATGGTGAGATGGAGATGCCATCAAGTGTCATCAAGTGCCATCAAGTGAAATATCCAGGCGTGTGATTTTGGACAGATTTCACCATTCAGGATCTACTGAGTGCCATGATATTAGGAAGCATATTGTGTCAGCGGAAAGGATGACATCCCCCGGGAGACACCAGGAAAAGAGAGACAAGAGCTGGGAAGCCAAGCCCAGGATGCTGCCAGTTCTGGGGAGAGTAGAAAAGAACCGAGAGGATGACAGTGGAGTGTGCAGGAGACTTCTCCCATCTATAGCATGAGATTTCCCAGTTAGAGCATGGCGCTGTTGCAGACTCGGGTATATTTCAGGGGGTGGGGTGGGGGATACCACATGGAAGATTGAAACAGTGACTATTACTTCAACAGAGGTTGTAGACCCCTCTGATGCTGTGTCTTCCAGACTTCCTCTGCAGATGAGCCTTTGGGAAAATTGCCGGATGCATGCACCCATTCTGAGAGATGCACATTTTTTTTCAATTGAATGCTTTTGTTAATCATGATGGATTCAAAACATAAAGCAATATCAGATAGTTCCTGGAGTATTGATAAAAGTATGAAAAGTAAGCAGTATCCTCCAAGTTATCCTTACATCAAGGAGAAAGAATAAAACCAAAAAATTAAGGGGCAGGGAAGATTGCTCAAAGTTGATTTTACATATGTCCCAGTGACACACATTTTTGGGGTGGGGGGTGTTTTAAGTCACACCCTATGGTGCTCAGGGGTTATTCCTGGCTCTGTACTCAGACATTACTCCTGGAGGTCCTCAAGGGACTATAAGGGATGCCGGGGATTGAACCCTGATTGGCTATCTGCAAGGCAAATGCCCTACCCATTGTACTATCGCTCCCGCCCCATGTGACACACATTTTTATTATTACTTTTTATTGCATCACCGTGAGCTACAGTTACAAAGCTTTCGTGATCGAGTTTCAGTCATATAATGATCAAACACCCATCCCTCCACACACTTTTGAATATTGGCTCTTTCCTGGGGTTTGGTCACAGGCAGAGCAGCAGATCCCTGGTGATTTCTTGGGGGCGGGGGAGAGGAAGTAGTTCTCTGGGTAGGGGAGATCCAGCATTGGGGAGAGCCAGCTGGTGTCCGATGGCTCAGTCCAGCAGTGGAGAAGCCCACTGGTCTGACTCACAGTCTTCCCTCAGGCGCTGATGGACGAGATTCTGATGCTTCAGGAAGAGATCAGTGAGCTGCAGTCCTCCCTGGCTGATGAGCTGGTGTCCGAGTGCCCGGAATCGGACCCTGCTGAGCAGCTTGCCCTGCAGTCCACGCTGACCGTCTTGGCCGAGCGCATGTCCACCATCAAGATGAAGGCATCAGGGAAGCGCCAGCTTCTGGAGGTAATTAATGGGGGATCTGAAAGGTGCCCTGAGTTCTTGGGGGTGTGTGGTAGAAGCATCTGGGTTATTCCCAGCAGTTCCAGTTTCAGTGTTGAGTGGCTGATGACCAGGGGAACCAGCCAGTGGCCTGAATGTGGCCTTTCTCTCCTCTTGGACTCCCTCAGGCATGAAAAATGGGGGAATCAGGAAGCAAATCTGTGGTCAACGGGGTGCCTCATGAATAACTCAGGGGGATTTGCATAATGGCTGGCTGTGTTGAAATAAGAGCATTTTATGATGGGTCTTACTGAGACTAAAACAGATAAAATGCTTACTGTTACCATGGTTCAAGCATATAAATTCACGAAATGACTCTTGCAAATCTGGCTCTTTCATTCCTTAATATTAGCTAATACAGAGATGGTTTGGGTCACAATGGTTTATTAGAAGGCAGCCGTTTCTCTTTCTCTCTGTTCTCATTTAATTCCCGGCCCTGTGTATATATCTGAGGCTCATGTTGCAGTTTCTGTAATTTTGCTGGACTGGAGATCTCATGAGGTCGTTTTTGTTTTGTTTGATTTTTTTATTTGGGTTGGGGGGGTGCATATCTGATCCCCACCCAGGGTGGCTTTTTAGCTTCTCCATCTCCTAGTATTTCAGGGTCTAGCAAATTCGATGATACACAATTCAATTCTTGGTGCATTCCTTATTATGTAAGCTTACTTTGTCTCATTTAGCTATCAATGGCACCTTAACTAATTTCCCACTCTGTAGTTGGGGATATCGGGTCTGTTGTAAGATTAGTTAAATAATATGCCATTCTGTTTCCTATTTTGGAGATAGGTCAAATCAGTGTGGTTGTCTGCATTTAATCATTTATGTTCATTAATCAAATATTACTTTCAAATAATGACAATTTATTAACACAAGTAATTTTAAATCAGATAGAGTACCCTAGGAGTGGTTAAAAGTCATTAATATCAACCCAGTCCTTCTATCAAGATCTTGTAGAGTTTTAGAATGATTAGTCCAGACTTGTAAAAGTCATGCATTATTTGTCTTAGAGAAAAGCAACACAGAAACCTGAACCACAGGATTGGATTTCTACTTGCACCCAAGCCTTTAGTTATCCTGGGCCACTTCCTCTCACAGGTCATCAGTTGTCCAAACTTGCCTGCGGCCCTGGAGGGCCACATGTTGGAACTTCTTTTTGCCATGTCACAGTCCCCTCTGCCCACTACAGTTTTCTAGACACTGAGTCTCTGTGTTGCCATTCACCATCTCAGGCCTTTGCTTCGTTCTGATTCTTGGTGCATTTGCACCGTCATTATAATCTGTCTGGCCCAGTCTGTGTACTGCTCAAAAACACATTGCTTAATTTTGGATGCACATGAACTCATTGGCAAACGTTATTAGAAAAATACAGGGCTGGAGCAATAGCACAGTGGATAGGGCATTTGCCTTGCTCGCGGCTGACTCCGATTCGATTCCCAGCATCCCATATGGTCCCCTGAGCAATGAATGCCAGGAGTAATTCCTGAGTATAGAGTGAGGGGTAACCCCTGTGCATCACCAGGTGTGACCCAAAAAGAAAAAAAAAGGGGGGGGGAATACTGATCATCAGCCTCCTCTTCCAAAATCCTGAAATACTGGGGGCTGGAGAGATAACACAGCAGGTAAGGTACTTGCTTTGCACCTGACTGACCCAGCCTCTATCCTCCACACCAGAAGTGGCTCCCTGAGCTCTGGTCAGCCCAGAGCATTGCCAGGTTTGACCCCAAAATCATAAAGCAAAAGGGAAAACAAATCTGAATTTTGTAGTGGGGTGAGGTAACACGCAGGTTTGTTTGCTCTTTGAGGATTCCCAGGTGTGGCCAAGGCTGGGGGCCCTTGAGTCCTCACACGTTTGTCTGCGTTTTGCTGTATTTGAATCCCTAGGAGAAACTGAATGAGCAGCTAGAGGAGCAGCGGCAGGAACAAGCTCTGCAGAGGTACCGCTGTGAGGCTGACGAGCTGGACCACTGGCTCCTGAGCACGAAGGCCACGCTGGACGTGGCGCTGGCTACTCCCACAGAGCCCATGGACATGGAGGCCCAGCTGGTGGACTGCCAGGTACAGTGACACTGTCTGCGGGATACGCCCACATCACAAAGCACACGGTGGCCAGAAGGCTTAGTGGGGTTCATTACATTAGTGTCCAGCGCTTAGACATAGGGCAAGCAGAGAGCGAAACCCTACAAGAGTGTAAGGGAAATTCAGACGTGACCTGAGTCTTTTAAGAGCGATTGCCCCAATGGGAGTCGAACACCCAAGAATAGTTGAGATAAGTACCAGGAGTTCTGCTCCATGGCTTGGAAGCCAGCAGCACATGCTGGGGGAA
>JAOXYA010244346.1:0-19662 GCA_028565675.1 Sorex palustris | reverse complement strand
GTGTGTGTGTGTGTGTGTGTGTGAGAGGGAGAGAGAGAGAGAGAGAGAGAGAGAGAGAGAGAGAGAGAGAGAGAGAGGAGGGGCTCAGGCCAGGAGCCCCAGTGAGGGCTGTGTGGAGCATCCCCCAGACCCACATCCCCGCAGAGAACAGTGCAGCCCCCCTACCTCACCCCCAGCCAGCCCTTTCCCGCAGGGCACGGGGGGAGGCCCCCTCTCGCAGCTTTCCTGTGAAGGCGCAGCGCCTCCCCCATGCTGGGGACAACGTGCGAATCAATGATAAAATATGTGACGCCCATAGCGCTGCTTCGGGAAGGGGCGGGGGGGGGGTGCGGAAGGTGTGATTTCCCCCTAAATCTGGATTTGGGCATGTCAATTTTTTTTCCTCCTGGCAGAGAAGCTGTTTTGATTCCTTGGACCAGAGAAGCTGGAGTTAACGGCGGTGCGGGTGTGTGTGTTGGGGGAGGGTCTCCACTGAGCCTGCCCCCACCCCTTCGCCCGGTCAGCCTCTGCCCCCTGTACACTGATCCCCGTGTTTCCGCGGCTTCCGTGCCCCGGCCGTGTCATCACGGGGATCCACTCCTGTCTCCCCTGGGGCTGACACGTGATTGATTGGTCTGGAGGCTCTGAGGCAACGGGCTCTGATTTTCCCTCTCCCTGTGTGTGGGGGGTGGGTGAGGGCCGGGTTCCCTGCCTCAGTGGCCACTGGGTGCTCAGCTGTCTGCAGGCTGGGTGGAGCCGAGTGTGGGGTTGGTGGTGCCCTCAGGAGGAGTTGGCCCTTCCTACCAAGTTGTTGCCCCTGCCGTAGACCTCCAGACACCAGGGTGGTCCAGAAGACACTCCCCCTTTCCATCTGGCCCCGCTTGAGGGTGTCTGTGATGTGAAGGGGTGAGACTGGTGGAGCAGAGACCTCCCTAGGGACCCCTCAGGTGCTGCACCCGGGGGGGGGTGAGAGAGGCAGCCCCGACAGACGCCCTGACACTCTCCCGACCCGGAATGAAGCGTTACTAGACTGTCACCAGAACCCATTTTCCAGCTGGGGGGAGGGGATCAGAGATGTGAGGACGAGGCTAAGGGCCCTTCGCACCTGCCTCTGAGCTCATGTCCCTCTGCCCGGAGCCACCACAGCAGCCCTGCACTCTCGCCCTGGGTGCTGGGGAGACATGCAGGCAGGCCTACCTGGTCCTTCTTCTGCCTCAGGTGACAGAGGAGACTTCCAGGCGGGTCCCTCGTCTGTGGACCCCCAGAGTGAGGTGCACGGTGCAGTGTTGCTGCGAAAGGATTGGCCCAGACTTGTTTGCTCTGGGGCCACGGTGTTCTGGAGTCTCACTCTCTCCCCTTCCCCAGCCCAACATAAGGGGATTGAACCCAGGGCCTCACACACGCAAGGCAAGAAAACTGCTCTCCCACAGAGCCACCTCCCCAACCTCTACTTATTAACTCATTTTGGTTCAGGGGCCTCACCCAACAGTGCTCGGGGATCACTCCTGGAGGGGCTCAGGGGTCCGCCAAAAGCAGGGCCAGCGCCTTCCCTACTTCACATCTCTGACCTCTCGGGGGCCAGGCTGGCCTCTGGGGTACGCTATGAGACTCAGCTTTCCCTCTGGAAAATGCAGGGGTCTTTCATGCACTCTGGGGGTGCCTGTAAATCCCGAGAAGCAACTGGGGGCCCAGCCCGCTGAGCACCCTCATCTGTGTGGCTCTGGAGACCCTCCCCCATGCAGAGGAGGACGGGGCCCCACCCACCTGCTGAGGGTCACTGAGGTGTATGGCAGTGACCCCCGGCTCTGGTGGCCTGCCCCGGTGGCCCTGCATTCCTCTGCCACGGGGATGGTGGCATTTGAGGCATTCGGGTCTGTGTCGCCCTCCCGTGGGCTGGCGAGGCTCCGCTGGTGCCGGGGGGAGAGAGTTGACTTCTCCTGGTGCTGGGAGGTAAAGCAGTTAGGGTGCATCCTAGCAGGCACGTGACCCGCGTTCGATCCCCAGTACTTCAAGGTGGCCCTGGAGGATCCCAGCGTCCCCGGCCTCTCGGGCCCTTGCATTGAGCTGCCAGTCCAGTGGGCACCTGCTCTTCCTGACTGCCCCTTCACAAGAAGATCACTCAGCAGATCCTGAGGGCTACATGAACCTTATGAGAAAAACCGCCCCCGCCCCCAGACTCCCATCGAGTGCCTTTCGCTCTTTGGGGCTCTGCCACCCGTGCCCCCTCGGAGCCAGTTGCCAGGAACCCCACGTGTGCCCGCCTGTGTCCCCCAGCTCCCCGCTGCCCAGAGAAACTTCAAGTCCACACTTGTGGCTCTGGCCGACCCACGTGTCCTGTGACTGCCGCAGGAATCTGGGCATCCGGCCCAGAAGAGAGAGTTTCTGGCTTCCTGAGCCTGGGGCCCACCCCGGCCCGGCCCGGCCCGGCCTGGGTGTGCAGGATGGCGGGAGGCAGAGTCATTCATTCGGCCTGATAGCCGGTACCTGCGTCGAAGGCTCGCTGCCCCACTGCGTCCTAAACTGTTCTCCGTGGGCACCCCAGCATGGCCAAGAGCCCGGCAGGAGACTCTGCCGCAGCCTCCGGGAGGGGCTTGGCACGGCTGCATTAGTGGAAAAGAAGCCCCGATGAAGCCGTATCCCTCAGCAGCCCTCCTGGCCCCCGGCCCACACACGTGGTACCCTCTCGCCAGCACCGGCCGGCTGCGACTGGGGCCAGGGCCAGGATGTCGAAAGCTCATCCTGGGGCATAGGGCGGCTGCCTCCCACGAGGCCTTCCCCATGGCCTCCCCCGTGGATTTCCCCCTGTGTCTTGCCCCGTGGCTTTCCCCTGTGGCTTGCCCCTGTGGCCTGCCATGTGGCCTCCCCCCTGTGGCCTGCCGCATGGCCTCTCCCATGTTCTTGGTAGCTTTGGCGACTCCTGCTCATCACCTGCAGGGGACAAGCCTTGGACACACATTGAGTTCCTTTTCCCAGCAGCCCAGCCCTGCCCCGTCCCCCAACCCCGCTCTTCAGTGTTTGTTCCTTCCCTCTTGATCCTGCCCATGGGTGCCACCTCCCTCCAACTGGGCAAGCTTCCTGTCCTCAGTGGGCGGGCATGGGAGCTGCCATGGGCCCCCTAGTCCAGACTGGTCCAGGCTATGTTTTGGGGTTCGGTCCTCTGCTCTGGCCTGAAGGGGAGTGGACAAGGCTAGCCTCGGGCTGGAGACCCTCACACAGCTGATGCCTGCAGCTCCCAGGCCTTGGGGAAGGGGGGGGGCGGTGGGAGGGCGCTTTACAGCCCTGGGAGGCCCCCGACCCCAGAAGCACTGGCTGATTTCCTCTGACACCCTCGAAACCCTGGCAGCTGGGGAGTGTTGAGGGTCTGTGGCAGCCCCGAGCTCCCTGAGGGGGTTTGTGCTCAGTCCTGAAGGCTGCGAGTCTGTAGTGAAGAGGGGACAGGGCCGCTCCCCGGGGTCTCCCAGCTCTTCATGGTTGCCGGCGTGCTCGGCACCCACCACTTGGCCTCACTGCCTCTTCCAGGGGCCTCTGCCAGCCCATGCCCTGCTCTGCCTGGCAGCCCCAGTCTCCGGATCCTCCATGAGCCCTCGATGGACTCCATCTCCCACGCCCCTCTCCCTCAAGCAGGCCACATTCCTCCGGTGCCAGGCTGCCCAGAGTGTGGCCAACTGACCCCCAGGAGAGAGGATCAGGGGCGAGGAGAAGCCCATTTGCGGAGTGTTATGGAGATGGATCATGAGTCCCGGCGGGGTGGGGAACGTGCCTGCTTGCCCTTGGCCCAGACCACCCCAGGAAGCCAGGGACGGCGCTGCCAGGGAGACCCTCGGACCCTGGGATCCCAGGCTGGGGAGGGCCTCTCCCGGCTGAGGAGACGAACCTGGGGGCCCGAGGGGAGGAGCCTGAGCACCCTGTGAGATGTTGCCTCTTGAGCTCCCTGCCTCTGTGGCTAAGACAGCCAGGGACTGAGCACTGGTGCATCGCTGGGTCTGGACTGCTCCTTTGGGCTGGGGGAACCGTCCCTCCTGGCCTGGACAGTGACCCGCCATGCTCTTGAATGAGGGGCAGCAGGGTGCCATCTGGATGAGATCAGGCGCGTTCGGGGTGGTATGGCTGTACCATCCGTGAACCCACATCTGTCTGGGTGACGGCTCCATGGTCTGTGCTCGACTGGACATTTGGAGTCACCAGCCGGCATTGAGATCATGTCCCAGGGGGCAGAGCTTTCTCCTGTGTCTCCTTCCTCCTGTCAGGGGGTTCCTGAGATGACCAGGGAACGGGTGGAGGAAACTGCAGGTGAATATCTGGGGTTCTGGATCATCACATGACCCCTGGGGGTCCACTTATAGCAAGGTTAGTACCATGGGAGGCAGAGTAGGGTATGGGGGGTGCAGGAAAGGGCATCCGGAGCCCCCAGTCCTGCATTTGCCCCCTTTCCCTGCCCAGATACCTGCCTTGTGGATTCTGCCCCCAGAACCTCCCTCCCCTCTGCAGACCCAAGGTGGGTCAAAGCCATGACCCGCCAGCCCCTCTCCCGGTCAGTGCGGACATCTGCTGGGATCCTGTGGGCTGGCTCTGCCTCTAGACCGGCTCTCCCTCCACCCACAGCAGCCCTGCTCCCCATCCAGAGCTGCTTCCTGTTCTGAGCCAGAGGGCGCACTCCTTTCCCTGTCTGCAGATCCCACCCTCCCGTGGCAGGGCTGGGTTTCCCAGACTCCCCTCTGTAACGAGAGCCCTGGCCAGCACCTGGGCACCCCGCGCATGTTTGTCCATTGAGTGCCCTGGAACCGTCTCAATGGCCCGCTGGAAATCTGTCTTAAAACTCAGCCTGGGGGCGCTGGAGCGATAGAACAGCCAGTTGGGCGTTTGCCTTGTGTGTGGCTCACCCGGGTTTGATTCCCAGCATCCCATATGATCCCCTGAGCACTGCCAGGAGTAATTCCTGAGTGTAAGTGTAGAGCCAGGAGTAACCCTTGTGCATCGCCGGGTGTGACCCAAAAAGAAAAAGAAAAGAAACTCAGCCTGGGAATTCACAGCAATAGCATAGCCATTATGGCGTTTGCCTTGTGTGTGACTGACCCAGGTTCGATCCCTGGCATCCCGTATGCTCTCCTTAGCACTGTCAGAGGTGATCCCGGGGCTCAGGGCCAAGAGTGGCTTCTGAGTATTTCCAGGTGTGACACTAAACCACCACCACCCCTCCCCCCGCAAAGAAAAAAAACAAGCTGGGTTCCTCGGGGCCTCAGACAGCCTCTGCTGAGATTTTTCATGAGTGGAACCACCACTTGCTGGGGGTTTTGGGTGCTCAGCACGGGCTCTGCTGCTGGAATCCACCCGTGCTGTTCCATCCGGAGCTGCGTCCCGTTCTGAGTGAACATCAGGTGCAGCATCCACGCAGATGCCTGAGCTGCCTTTGGGCCCCCTTCCCCACTGTTCCTCTGCAGGAATTCTCCCGAGCCCGTGCAGGGAGAAGGCACCTCCAGGTGCAGGAATGACCCTTGCCGCCCACAGAACTCAGCATGGTTGGTCTAGCTGGAGTGCTTGGGGAATGCCTGTGGCCTGCTAGGCTGTCCAGAACTGACCGGACAATGGGTCTTGCTCCCACTGCTGTCTCCTGGCTGTGCCTCTCACAGCCTCAGTTTCTCCGACTGCAAAGTAGAGCCAGGCACCCCTCTCCCTGCCGACCTGGTGGGTATGAGCAAGGCATGGCTGGCTGGCATTGGAAAGCGGGGACACGGTGGCTGTCCTTGCTTGCCCAAGTGTTTCTTACCCTGGAGAGCACTGGCAAGAGCAGCGCGAGGAACCTTGGTCCCTCGGCCACTGCAGGGCTGAGCCTGCGGTTACCAGCCACGCTGTCCTGCTTCTGTGGGGATGTTTCCTTAGGAGTCACCTGCCCCATGGGGCTGGTGGGCCCCTCTGTGGGCAGCCCTGGTTCCTGAAAGCTCTTCCGGGAGAGGCGCGGGTGCTTCCTCTTTCTCGGATGCCCGACTGGCAGTTTCCCTCCAGCCATCTCAAACTTGGCCTGAGCGTGAGTTGACCTGAGTGGACAGCAGAGGCCGGGGAGAAGGTCGCCCATGTACCTTGCTTATGTGGGCACCCAGGATTAATGCCCAGCAAGGAAAGGAAAAAACTAGTAAGTCATGAACCTCAGAGCAGGTTCACGTGGTCCTGCACTGGCTGGAGGCTCCCAAGTGGGACGCAAAGGGGCGGCAGGGGGTGGCCCCCCTTCAGGGCCTCTGAAGTTCTCATGAACTGTGGTTAGAGAGGCTGCTGAAGAAACCGGGAAAAGGGGGCTTCATGAAGGAGGTGGCAGCTCGGGACAGCGGCAAGTAAAGGGATGGAGGGGCCTGTCTCTAGTATCAATTGGTGACCCCCCATGGGTGCCTCAGTTTCCCCTGTATACTGTCTCCGGGGGCTGTTACGGGGTAAGTGGCTTAACATGACTGAGTTGCATCAGAAGGGGTAAACCGAGTCCCAGAGAGGGTAAGGGGTTCATTTGGGCTCAGCAGCCGGTCTCTGGTCTGGTGCTGCAACTCCACATGCTGGTCTCGTGGTCACGTCTCCCCCCACACACCCCCACCGGACCTTTCTCGTCTCCCTTTTGCAGAGGAAACCGCGTGACCCTCAGCCCACAAGCCTCGGCGCTGGAGGGGCAGTTCCTGTGTCCCCCTGCCCCCTCGCTTCCCATTCAGAGCTCTGCGGCCCCCTCTGCCCTCTCCAGCACCGGTGGCTAGGAACAACCAACCACGGAGTGGAGACGTGGGACCCTGCTGTGTGCCCCTGACACACCCCCTCCCCTTCCGGGCCTCAGTTTCACCATCTGTGAAACGAGAAACCCCACCCCTGCCCGCCATGGTCAGGGACAAGCCGGCCTCCAAGTGCCACCCCAGAACACAGGGTGACCTCTGCCTGCCCGCAGCCCTCCGGGCACTCGTGTCACAGAGCTGCCCACTCTGGTTTGGGCCCCTGTTTGAATGAGACGCCCGTGGGCGCGGCAGGCAGCCAGGCTCAACCCAAGAGGTCAGCACAGGACGGGATTGGGGGCTCCCCAACTTCTGGCAGGCAGCCAGCATGAGGCAGACTGTCCCCACCCCCACACCCCGGCCTCAGTCTCCTCTTGGTGAAGCGGAACCAGCACCATCTGCCGCGTGCAGGCCCAAGTGGACAGAAGCCTCAGTCACTCTCATTCTGGTCACTCTCCTCCCGGCCACTCTCCTCCTGGTCACTCTCCTCTGGCCACTCTCCTCCCGGCCACTCCTTCCATGCGTGTCCCTCCTGATGCAGAGCCTGTTCGGTGTTGCCCAGCAGACACTGAACTGTCCGTGCTGGTGGTGGCAGGGGAACGGAGTGGGATGTGGGGCCACATTGGAGCTGGACTCTCGGCTCCCCCCGCCCAGAGCAGCCCTATCCCAGGCCTTTGCAGAGGGAGGCTGGGAATCAAGTGGGATGGAGACTACAACCAGATCTTAGGGTTCCCTGAATCCTGGTCTCCTGTGTGCGGCAGCTTCTCAGGGGCACCTGGCACCATGGGGCCACCCGGCCAGACCCGGGATTCTGTGGCGGGTGCACGGCTTGTCCAGAACAGGAGGTAATGGACCCCGGAGACCCGGCCCCATCAACTTCCCAACCCGGCAGGGGCCTCGGACACACCATCCTCATCTGTTTCCTCAATTCCGGAGTAGATGCTCTGCCCACTCCCTCTCTGGACATGGGAGGTGAGACCCCCTGCACAGACTTTCCAGAACATTCCAGACCTGCCCTGAGATGGAGAATTTGCTGTGTCACCCACCTATGGGGGCTTTTCTGCTCCCATCCCACTCACAGGGTCACAGTCCACACTCCGTGCCCGCTGATCAGATGCATGACAATAGCAACCATTTCTTAAGCACCAGCTGCATGCCATGCATTGCCCAACCAGTATTCCCTAGAGAGGTTCCAAACACCCAGCAACCCCCAGAGTTCAGAGACACCTCATTTTCGAGATCTGGAAACTGAGGCACATCACATGCAAGAACTTAACCTGTGCCTCAGAGCAGATGGGAGAGGAAGAGGGAGTCATGTCTTCCAATTTCTTTCTTCATATTTCAGCAGAACGATTCACCATACACCTAGTTCACACGTTCATCTGTGAGCTTTCCCCTGGCAGTCCATGAGGCTAGGATGTTAGCTAAATGTTTTGACTGATGAAACAGGCACCACTGCTGTGCAGGCTCAAGGTCCCCTCCTGCTGGTGCCCACCCACCCTTGCCCAGGCGTTGGGGAGGGGAGTCGGGCGGGTTTGTTCACTTCCCTGATCCGAATCGTGTAAGTCTTCTTGCCCAGCTGCCATCTCCCTGAAACGTAGCAGATTAGCTGCTATCCCCAGCCCCTGTCCCCACCCCCCCTCCTGTGCAGAGCCCCTGGCATGGCTCAGGAAGAACACAGCATTAGCACTTAGTCCAGCTCGGGACAGCAGAGGGCTTGGGCAGGGGTCCCTATATACCCCTGACATCCACAGCCCTCCCCCATGGTGTCCCTGCAGGCCGAGGGGTCTTGCAGTCAGCAGGGCTGTGGGCGGGATGGCTGCAGCATAGTTGTGGAATATTAAGTCCTCTTGGAGCCGCCACGGGTGATATTCCTGCCAGGCCAGGAGCAGGGCCCCGTAAACGCCGGAATATAATGGATAATAAAAGTCACAGGAAACAGCAAGTCTCCAAGGAGCCTGCAGCGCCCGCGCCCCACAATCTTGAGGCATGTAAATCTTGAGGCGGGTTTCTCGCCTGCTGAGCACTGAGGTTTATTTTATTGAGATGCTGGGGAGGGGGGATGCGGCAAGGGATGGGGGGCAGGTTTCCAGTCACTTTGGAAAATGCTTGGCCATCCCCTCCGAGTTTCTGGGCGAGGACGGTGTGGCTTCCCAAGCGCCCCCGCCCCCACCCCCACTGCTGAGGTTGTAGACCCCTCCTGCCATACCCCAGGTCCAGAGCATGGATTTTCCCCGCCCCCGAGTGGGGCTGTGGAGTTCAGACTCCCCCCCCCCCAGCAGGCTGAGGACGGTTGTTCCGAGTGCCCACATCTGGCATAGGCCAGCGGTCACCCAGACTGGCAGGCGGTCCAGCGCAGTGCCAGGATCTGGCTCCGACTCCCAGGGCCTGTGCCACCATATGCTGGTGCCAGGCTCACGACTGAGCTGCAGATGGGGCCCAGCGGGGGGCAGCGGCAGGGGTGGGGACAGGGGGCAGCCAGCTCCGGAGGAGGAGCCTGACCTGGGCCATCCTGGCCTTGTCGGAGCTGTCTTCCGTCTCTCTGGCCAGCTTCCCCAGGGAGGACACTGGCTCACACGCGCTTCCGATTTCCGGAGCCTTCTCCCGTGGATCTTGTATGAGCCCAGGGGGATCGGAGATCTGGGGCTGAGCGCGTGCTGGGTGTGTGTGAGAGAGACCTGGCTTTGCTCCCTGGCACCGTGTGCCCTCCCCGCCCCCATCAGAGTGACCGCAGGGAGCTGAGCTGGGAGTAGCAGCCCCTGAGCACTGAGCACTGCAGGGTGTGTCTAGAGAGCCCACCCTACACCCCCCCAAATAAAGCTCAAAGGGCCTCTGTGATCAGAAGCCCATGAGAGCTTCGTCTCAGGGGGGTCTGGCAAGGGAGAGAGAAACCTGGGGGCGGGGTGCTCTAGAGTCCTGGGGGAGGGCGTTGGACATTGCCAGCTGCTGTAGTCACCATGACCCCTAGGTGGACCCCTGGGGCTCCCTCCTCTCCCACAGCCGACTCTTGGGGCTCAGCAGAGAAAGGCAAGGCAGGGTTAAGGGTTTAAAGGGACAGCAAACTATTCTTCCTGCTGATCCTTGGGGGTCCCTGTGGGAACGGAGCACCTGGTGTGGGCAGCCCTGCTCCCACCCAGAGCCTAATGGGGCATGAGCCGGGGGCTGGGCCTGGGCCGCCCTGAGTGAGCCTCACCCCTGCCTGGGGTTCCTGGAGGGGACAGTGGGGCCCCCCAGAGGGTTCTGTGTCCCGAGCTTGCTCCCAGACCCCGGAGGTGACTGATCCGAAGCCGCCTCTCAGAGGTGGCAGCCGGCCGCATTAGTTTTGGAGTGGTGCATGGTGGGGGAGTTTCCTTTCTGGGCAGCGGTGGTGGCCAGCCCAAGGCTGGAGCAGGGGCAGTCCCTCGCCCAGAGGAGCCGGCCTCTTCCTCGCCTGCTCTGGCACAGAGAGGCCAGCAAACCCCTGGGCCCCAGCACCCCAAGCCCAACCACCGGTGACCAGAGCTTCTCAGCAGCCACTTTGCAAGGTACTGGCCGGAGGAAACCAGGACCCGGTTGGCTTCACGTCTCATGACGTGTAGACTGGAGATGTCTGGGCCCATCCACGGAGGCCTGGCTGTGCTGCTGGGCCGCAGTCCCCAGGACCACCTACTGGGTGGGGGTTACAGGGGTGTCTGCAGCACTGCCAGGCGTGGCCTTTCCACCCACCAGGGTAGGGGGGGGGGCTGTCTGCGGCTGGGCTCCCCTGCGATGGCCTGAGGCTCTGCAAGGACTCAGCCCTGCGTCCCTGCCTGTCTGGCACCTGTCGGGAAGTTTCTCCGTCAAACCCCCAAACAGGCACGGTTGGGGAGGCGAAGGGCACGCCCCTCCTCCTGGGCAGGGAAGTAGTTGTGATCGGAGGCAGGTGATGGCAGAAAATGCATTTCTGTGAGCCTGGGGACAAGGGCACCGGGGTGCAGGGTGGGAAGGCGTGCGTGACCCCAGGTTTCTCGTGCATGACTCCAGGTTTCTCCCTCCCAGCCGCGGCTGTGTCGTGGCTCCCCCACTCACTGGCCCTTCTGCTGGGGTCCTGGCTGGCCTTTCCTCTCTGCCCCAGAGGTGGCCATATGGGAGCAGGAGTGAAGGAGCTGAATGAGGGCAGAGAGGCTGGGGAGGCACAGGGTGTGGGGGGAGTCCAGGAAGGCTGCCTGGGGGAGGTGCCTTGGGCGGAGCTCTGAAGGAGGAAGATTTGCCCTGACGTCAACGCAAGGGGCCTGGAGGAGGGAGCAAGCTCACACCCTCCAAGAGATTGGGGGTGGGGGGCTCTCTTAAAGAAGGGCTCACAGGCCCCTTCTCCCCACCAGCTCCAGGACTAGGGTGGTCTCCAAGGATTGCCTCCGGGAAAGGAGATTGAAACCCAGAATTTGGAGTGTAGAATCTGGGTTCAAACTCCCAAGGAGCCAATTACCAGGTGCCGGGCCCAGGCACGTCCCGTGCCTTCCCTGAGCCGCAGTTTCTTTGCGGGTAAACAAGTGGGTCCCACACACCACCCCCCCACCCCTTCCCAGAGGACCTTCCCGCCTTCCTTTCACCCAGCTGCAGCTGCCCCTGGGCCAGAGACCTTGCCAGGCCGAGACCAGGGCCGGGTGGGTCCCTGAGCTGGGTGCCCTGCCCCCAGTGCCCCAATATTTCCTTCCAGAACTGGGCATCAGGAGCCGGGGAGGACATAGAAGGTGGCCAGAGAAGTGAAGGTTCAGCGGGGGCAGGACTTCTGAGGCCCCAAGTGTGAAGGTGGGGGTTCCTGCTCAGGCCTTTGGGGCTCTGGGAATGGTCCAAAGGTCATTCAGTGGCTCTCCCAGTTGTCAGATTAGCAGGTGTCTGGTTGGCGGCTGAGGATCAGCCCTGCCTCAGAGGCAGATTAGGACATGCCCACAGAGATATGCCCAAGGGACCCTGTGCCCATGCTGCCTGGGGTCATGGAGGCAGGACACAGGGCTCCAGGACCTGGTCCTGCTGTGAATGTGAGACTCGGCCCCGAATGCTCCTGCGCGGGTGTGTGTGTGCAGAACGGCCTGGAAGGATCTGCGTGCTGTGGGCTTCGGGGGCACCACGGCAGGTCAGCGCTCACATGCTGAGCGTCCCTGCCTTGGTTCAGGCCCCGGGCGTGGGCAGCCTGGAAGCCTGGTGAGGGTGGCTGCAGGGACCCCTGACCAGGTGAGCCGAGGGGAGCAGGAAAGGGCCTGTGGGTGCTCCCGAACCTCAGGGTGCTCGCCTCAGCCAGAGCCCCCGTTCGGTTCCGTGAGAGGAGCCTTCGTTGTCTATAGCGGTGAGGAGGGGGGCAGAGACCCCCAAGAGAGGCCTGGCAGCTCTCCCTGAGGAGGGGGCTGGCAGTCTGTCTGGGGAAACGGGCCAACCTTCGAGGGGATCCCTGCCGAGGCCAGGCTTCGGGTTCTGTGTGGAGCTGCAGAATCTGAGCAGCGTGAGGGTGCAGAGAGGGGACACGGGAAGGCAGACACCATCTGTGGCGTGTCCCCCACCACTCCCAGGCCCCATGACTGACCCAAGACCGCGCTGCTTCCGGTCAAGTGACAAGACAGCCAGTATCTGCCGATCCCACAACCAGGCAGAGAACGGAGGCTGGGCCAGGCGCCAGGGTTTCATTCACTCCTGGCCTCTTCGTTTGTTCGTTCTTCCAAGGCAGTGCAGGCTGGGTGCTCCAGGCCGCCCCCCTCCCTTGGTGTCCAGCGCTGGTCCTGTCTGGGGCCTGCTGTGTTTCCTGGGGCCTGTGACTTGACCTCTCTGAGATTGCAAGCTCTCCTCGCTCCATCTGGGGGGCGTGTGGGAAGCACGGTGCACCCGGCGCGGTGCGTGGCCTTGGGGAGGCTGCTGTGTGTGGAGGGGACAGTCCTGCCCCAGCCTCGAGCAGGGCCTGAGTCGGTTTCTCTCCCAAGTGGCTCTGAGCCTCGTGATCTGGGAAGCAGGTTTGGGGGTGACGCTGTCCCCCCCGGTGCCTGACTTTGGTAGGGCCTATTTCTATCCGAAGCCCCAGTTCTCTCCCCCGCAAAAGGGGGCGATGACTCCACCCGGGCTGCTTGGGAGAAGCCGGGGTTGAAACGTGTCAGGCCTGGCTGGACCCCCCCAATCCCCTGTCAGAGGTGCCCTGGCCATGCTGCTGGGCCCCAGGCAGTGGGCATTTGTCTCTGGCATCTGCTGTGGGAGGGGCGTGGGGAGCACTCACCAGGGGGAGCTCATTTCTCTGCTGACAGCACTGAGGCTGTGAGGTCGAAGACAGCCAGGCTGCAATGGACCTTGCTCATACCTCGGCCCAGTGCCTGTGGCACACACACACACACACCCATGCACGCGTGCACACACCACACACACACACACCACACACCCAGCCCAGTGCTGGTGGCCACACACACACACACACACACACACACACACACACACACACACGGGCTCGGCTGGGAGCCCCCGCAGAGGGGAATGGGGCTTCCTGTTGCCCGCGCTCACATTCCATGGATTTTTGGCCCCCGACTGGGGCGTTGCAGGCACTGTGGGCACAGGCAGCTCCTGCTCCCTGAGGCGCCATCTGTCTGCACCCCCTTCCTTCTGCAGCTGACCCCCCCTCCCTGGGAATTTCAGCTGACCCCCTGGGGCTTGACAAGTCATGCAAATTCTTTGAAATGCCTGTGGGCTATCTGAGACGCAGAGGGGCGTTAGTGGCATCCAGGTAAGAACGCTCAGTTCTCTGCTTACTGGTTGGTGTGGTCTTGAGTGTTCCCATCTGTGAAATGGGTCAGCCAGCAGCCAGGAGGGCATGGGGCTGACCCGCTGGGGGACTCCAGGACCCTCTCTGCCTTCCTCCCTTCTCACTGATCCTCTTCCCTTTTTTCTCCCCCCTCCTACCCACCACTTCCCCTCCCCTGACTCCTTGGAGGGGCCCTCCCTGACACTGAGGGGCTGGGGCTTGCAGAGTCTTGCTTAGCGGCTGTTTCCACACTGAGGCCCCCCCTCTTCTCACTGAGGTGCATGTCACCTTTGTTTCAGCAAAGCCAGGTGCAGCTGGCTCTAATAGTGACATACAGTCCTTTGCCCAAGCCCAGGAGCCCACGGGCAATCTTGCCCAGATCGCTGGGGACCTCCTGTTCCCCCAGCACTGACCCCATTCTTTGAGTAGAGGACCTTGTTCTGTGAGGAGCCCTGGGAGGGGATTGTCATCACTGAGGCCACGTGGGGCAGGGATTGGGACACAGAAACCTCCATGGGGTGGACTCCTGCCCCAGTGCCCATGTTGCATGTGAGCTGCAAGGTCTGGAGCAGGCACTGGGCCTCTGTGTCCTCATCTGTAAAATGGGTCCATGTGGGTAGGGATGGGGGCGTGGCCGGAGCAATGGTACAGCGGGTAAAATGCTTTCCTAGCACACAGCCAACCTGGGTTCAATCTCCGGCATCCCATATGGTCCCCCAAGTACTACCAGGTACTACTACTACTGAATGCCAAGACTGGAGTAACCCCTGAGCATCACCCAAAATAAAAAAAAAAAATAAAATAAAATGGACCCGTGGACCGATCTCACTCATTGGCATGACAGCAAGTTGAGCCCCTGAAGCCTGTCATCTGGCGCCTCTGAGGAGCCCTGGAGCCAGGAGGAGGATCACCCACTCTGCCCTTGGTGCTGACATCCCCATACCAACTAGGTTTCTGTCCCCTGCAAGTCACAGGGGACAGGGAGGAGGCACCATCTAGTCCCCAAGCCTGAAGGAGCTGAGCCAAGGGCAGGGGAAGTGGCTCTGGGTCAGGAGTGAAGCCTGGGCAAGGGGGCATGTGACCAGGGGCTTGGGAATGAAGATGGAGCATCCGGCTGGGCTCGGACT
The DNA here is from genome assembly GCA_028565675.1 of Sorex palustris. NCBI lineage: Eukaryota > Metazoa > Chordata > Mammalia > Eulipotyphla > Soricidae > Sorex > Sorex palustris. Next base: position 5,089 of record JAOXYA010244346.1, on the reverse strand, counting down.
CCTCCAGCCTTTGCCCCAAGGTGCCCCCTGAGGCTGAGGAGTGGGCGTGTCTCCCCAGGGGTCTTGGATGCAGCCCCGAGCAGCTGCCAAGACTCAGGTTGTATTTTCACTGGCCTGCGCATTTGACACGTAGTTCCCTGCAGCCTGCGAACTGGAGCACCATCTCCCTAGTCACCGCCTCCAGGAGCTGCTGGTGGGTGCCCGGCACCCCCAGTCCTGACGGTGCTACCTGGAGGTGCCCGCTCGCACGTGGGAGCTCTGGTGTAGAGGGCAGGCACCAGCTGCGGGGTGCCCTGAATCCATCTGCATCTCAGGAAGCAACCTGGGGGCCAAATGGAGGGGCCTCAGGCCCAGCACCCCGCATGACCCCTGCCCCACTTGGCTTCCGGAGAGCGTGGAGCAGCCATGTCCACTTTGTCACTTGACCCTCAGGCTGCTGCCTGGGACAGTCCCTCCCCCCTTCTGTAGTCTAAGCTGTGGAGGGTGGTCTCCCCACCAACAGTCTGTAAAGTGGAGAGTCCCAAGGCAGAAAGGGCACCAACACCCACAATCCCAGGCCGTCAACGGCAGAAGGGGGGCAGAGGGGATCGGGCACAGGGGGTCAGGCAGCTGCAGGTCTAGGGCACCCTTTCCTCTCCCAAGCCAGGGCACGTCTGGGGCCTCCCCAGCACTGACTGCAGCCCCTCCCAAAGCATCCGTGTAAAGGGGGTGCAGGAGCATAGTGGGGTGGGGGGCAGACGCTCGTGCCAGATCTATCCTAGGGGGCTTTCCTGGAAGCCGAACCCAATGAGACAGGGGACCCTGAGGAAGAGGGTGCAGTGTGAGACCAGGCGTACCCCCACCTGGGAGGGGCTGCAGAAATGCTTGTGGGCGAGAGAGGGTCCCTCCCACACCCCGCTTTCAGAAAGTGCAGGCGACCGGGTGCTCCCCCAGATACGCAGCCAGGCCACGATGGGCCCTGCCCGGATACCGCTCTGCTGAGGGAGGTGATAGTCGCAGGGGTGATGGCTGTATCGGGTGGCCCTGGGTCCCCGCCCCCTGCCCAGAGAGTGCCCCCTCAGGCAGGCCCTTGGCTCCAGTTCCAGTGGCACCAGCATTCTCATGGGCTCTGGTGTGACGGCCCAAGCCAGCCCAGGTGTGTGTGTGTGGGGGGTGTAGGCCCTGCTGCACCCCAGTTTCCTGCAGGGCAGGGGGCCGGGGCAGGCATGGGGGGAGGCTGCCTTCTCATGTCTGGTGCCCTGAGCACAGGCGTGTGGTCCTCGGCATCAGACTCAAGGTCTCTCTCCTGAGAGTTCAGGCTGCCAGCCGGGCCCTCGTGAGGGTGACAGCTGGGGGTATTGAATTCCAGACTCTGTTGGCTGATGGGCCTCCAAGCGAACTTTCCCTGAGGCTCAGAGCCTCAGTTTCCCCCACCAGTGCTGGAGCTGCACGGCCTGGTGGAGGAACGGTGTGTCCCGCCCTGCACGTTCTGTGACGAGGGGCCATCAGACACAGGAAGTGCCCCCGCCAGCCGCCCCGGGAGCCAGTGTGCCCGCGTGAGAAAAGCCTTGTTTTCCTTTGCAGCCCGTGCCCTTGTGAGGCTGGCATGCAGGATGGCAGGACAGCCCGGCCAGCTGCCCCCTGGGGGGAGCCCCAACAACTTCGGCCATGGCCCGGGGCCCGCACACCCTCCTGACCCGCAGGTAAGCCAGCCCTTTCTCCTCTCTGCAGTCTGGGGGAAACCCTCCAAGAAGCACAGCCACCAAGCAGCTGCCCAAGTGCTCGCCCCTGCAGGAAGCCCCTTGGTAGCCCCTACACAGAGCCTCACGTTGAATGCTTCCAGGCATGGGCAGCTCCCTACCTAAGCTGGTCAGCCCTTTGTCTCCCTGGTGGCACCTAGAGAAGTCTCCCTGGTGCCAGTCCGGATGAGGCATTGAGCTCCGGGCTCCGTGTGCCTGGAACAGTTTTGTCTCCCTGGGAACAGCCTCGGTTAGAAGGGTGGGTGTGGAGGCCCTGGGGAGAGTGAGGGGACAGAGACAAAAAGGGCAGACTTGGGGACTCGGCACCTCCTTATTCTCTGACTCTCTGTGTCCCGCCGTTTCAGCCTCTCTCCCTATGCCCCAGAGCCTCCGGGATGCCCATTCCCTTCCTTGCCTTCCTCGGATCTCCTTCTCCTTCCTCCTCAGTGCTCCCCGGGTTCTGTGGCTCTGGGCTGCTCACACCCCCGCCCCCCAGCCTTTGCACATGCTGTTCCTGGCCCTCTCCTTCAAGCTCCATCCAGATGCCTCAGATTCCAGCCCACCTTGCTCCATTCTCGATGCTGTCCCCCGAACTGGGCATGGGCCCCGACTGTCCTGTCTGGCTTCACCTCCCATGGACCCCAAGGGCTGGGCCTGCCTTCCCAAGGGACGTGCTATGCAGTGCTCTGTAAGACTCATGCCGCAGTCTAGCCTTCCCCACACTTAGGCTGGCTGAGAGGCCAATGGAGAGAAGGAAACGGGACAGAAGGAACAGCGGGGCCTCGGGCGTGGCTGCTAAGCTCTGTGAAGGACAGAGAAGGGCAGATGCCTGTGGGTCCCGTGGGCGGCCTGGCATGAGGAAGAGGCAGGCACAGACCTGGGCTTATGTCCCAAGGCTCTGAGACCTAAATCAAGAGACGATGGTCTTCCCGAGTAGTGGAAAACTGGCCACGGCCTCTTCATCGGTCCCCAGGTGACTTCAAGTGGTGTCTGGGCAAGGTGGTTAGGGACAGTTGCTCAGGTTCTACACTGCACAATGGTGCCTGATCAGGGAGGTTGTGAGGGCTGAAACCCACCTCCAGCACTTGAGTTTTCATCAAGGCCCGCTTCCCTGATGGCCGGCTGCATCCAGCCAAGAGAGAGGGGTGCTAGAACGAACAGAACGCGTGGGCTTGCGTGCATGCCTCCATCCAGATGCATGGATAGTTCCAGCTCATCCCAGCTCCCCCTGCTCTCCCTTCCCACCACCGCCGGGGGCCCGGGGCTCCTGTGTGGAGTTTGGGGAGGCAGAACCCAGAAACCGGGGCAGCCCTTGGAGACACTACGGGTCAGAGCCCACCAGAACGTGTCGCTGAGAGCTGGGGCCTCATGGAGCTTTGTAGCAATTTGTCATATTAAGTCATTCGCTAACAATGGAGCCCCCCTTGATTAATCTCCCAGAATTAGCCACTTGCATTTTGAGCAATTAGGGTTAATTACAGCCTCATTTGGCAGAGGCAAGCCCCGTAATTATTTCATGAGAGCGAGGCAAGGAGGTGGCGGGCGGGTGAGGCCCACTGGCCCCCTCAGCACCGTCACACATACCAGAGGAGGTAATGACATAGTTAAGTGCAATTAGCGGCAGTGACTGGGCTTTGGGCCTCTGCTGACTGGTGGGGAAGCCGCCCTAGTCCCAGTGGCATCTGGGCCCCAGGACAGCTGCAGGCTGCTGCGGGAACCACAGTGCGGGCCCTCTCCTTCCTCGCGGAACACCGGGATCTGGGGAGCACCACCGATCAAATGTTACCCCCACTTGGAAGGTAGAAAAAAGCCCCAGGTTCAGGACTGCGGACCCCACAACCCACCTCAGCACAGGCTCCCTGCCGGGAAGGGTTCAGAGCTCAACCACCACCATTGTCCTTGATTTTATTCTGACATCTGAATATATATAAATATATGCCTCTCGGAGAGCCCGGCAAGCTACCAAGAGTATCCTGCCCGCGCGGTCAGAGTCTGGCAATCTCCCCGTGGCGTATTCGATATGCCAAATACAGCAACAACAACAGGTCTCATTTCCCTGACCCTGAAAGAGCCTCCAGTCGTTGGGAAAAGATAAGTAAGAAGAGGCTGCTAAAATCTCAGGGCGGGGAGGAATAGAGACGTTACTGGTGCCCACTCAAGTAATTCACCGATCAACAGGATGACAGTGATACAGTGATCTGAATATTCATTTTCTCTTTGTTGTTGTTGTTGCTTTTTTGTGTTCTTTGTTTTTCTTTGTTTGGAGGCCACATCCAGCAATGCTCAGGGCTTACTCCTGGCTCTGCACTCAGGAATCACTCCTGGTGGTGCTCAGGGGACCCCCCCATATGGGATACTGGGGGTCAAATGCAGGTTGGGTGCATGCAAGGCAAACGCCCTACCTGCTGTCCTATCGTTCCACCCCCTGAAAATTCATTTTCTGGGATCAGGGAGTTAGTGCAAAGGGCTGAAATGCAGGCAAAGCCGAGTGTGGTCCCTGACCCCACATGCACCTGCCGCAGCAGCACCCTGGGACCCGGTCTGAACTGGAAGGTCAGGCCACTTTGGCGCTGTCTCTGGGCCTCCTCCCAGCACTGCTTGGGATCACCCGAAAAATAAAAAACAATGTATTTTCGGGGACCGGGAGATAGTATAATGGTTTCGGCACATAAACCCTGGGTTTAGTTCCGGAGTGGGGGTAGGGGGACCCCTAGCACTGTCCGCCCCGGGCCCCAGAGCTGAACCAGAGACCAACGGCCTCATCAGTGGGGCCCTAGGCTTCATGCTCACAACCAGGGCAATTCATTGTCATCTCACAGTGCCAGAGCCCATGGCTGGAAATTGAGAAAGAAGGAGGCTGGTGGGATAGTTCAGCAAGTAGGGCACTTGCCATGCTTGCAGCCAACCCTGGTCTAATACCCAGCATCCCATAGGGTCCCCCGAGCTCTGCCAGGAGTAATTCCTGTGCATAGAGCTAGGAGTAACCCCCACCCCCTGCCGCCCTGAGTCCCACCAGGTGTGGCTCCAAAACAAAAAAGGAAAAGAAATATAGAAAGAAGAGTTGAGCAAAACTCCAGCCCAGTTTTGTTGCTCTTGTCAACCTTTGCTCAAGGCAAACAGTGGTTCATTTCCAAGACTTTTCTCATTCTGGAAGTGTGGGCAGGTGGAGGAAGTTGGAGGAATCCTGTGTGAGAGTCACTGATGCATGGGAGAGTGGGGCACGCTTCTGTCTTTAAGATTCCAAGTGTAGGGGCTGGAGCGATAGCACAGTGGGTAGGGCGTTTGGCTTGCACACGGCCGACCCAGGTTCGATTCCCAGCATCCCATATGGTCCCCCAAGCACCGCCAGGAGTAATTCCTGAGTGCAGAGC